>MCBS01024914.1:0-11294 GCA_003611235.1 Golovinomyces cichoracearum
CTCTACGTCTCTATATTATTCTCCCAAAGGAGTCCAGGGTGACTGCGTGGATGTCATTGAGTCCGCTTTTGCCACCCCCTGAATGATGAGTAAGATAAATAGGGATCTACTGCTACATGTGATAAATCACGTGTCTATTGACATAAATATCTTCAAAGAATAACGCTATTTTTGGTTGATTTTGAAAAAATTTTACGAAGAGTATAAAAATTACCGAGATTGGACGAGTATGGAAGATGAAATTTCTCTAATGATTAAAGGATTTGCAATTAGAAAGAGATTGACTTTCAATTAATTTTTTACTCATTGTAGAAGCATATAAAATTCTAGTATTATACTTTGTCAACTCTGTTTCACTTCCCTCGAGATCTAGTGTCTTATTTAAGGTTTATTTTCGTTTTTTTTGTGGTATTCTATTATGAATTCCGTATCACTGTTCTACCGCTGTACCCAGACTGTGAGCGAGTTCTCGAGTGGCTATCTGCCAAATAGGGTGTGAGTGATCTCTGCGCTACTTCTGTTGTTTTAAATCCATTCATATCTGAATACTTTAAAGAAACTTCGTCTTTATGTGAAAATTTGGTAGGTTTTTGGAAATTCGGAGAAAGTTCACTTTCCAAAAATGTTGGACTTAGTAAATGGAGATTTTTCTCAAAAAATTCAGCCCTTTCTTGCCAGTATTGTACCAGCTTCTTTGAGTTAAGAAGCTCCTGGGTCATTGATCCGATCAAAATGTCCATCTGAGTACCAAGATTCTGTTTTAGCTTATATACTTCTTGGTTTTTTTTATCTAATTTTCGTTGGAGATTCCTGACTTGGTCAAAAAGTATATAATTAGAGCTACAAGGAGCAGTGATTGGAACAAAATTAGTCTGGCATGGATCGCTATTCCTTTTACTAAATTCTGTATCATGGTTAAAAGAGCCGGCTAAACTTTCCGCTAGGGAGTCCTGACTTTGATAAGACAGTAGTGAATTTTTTTTAAGCCTTTTCCGGAGTCTTGGATACATATTAAAGTTCGGATTATTTTGTAAATTCAAGTGCTGTTTGAGGTTTTGGCTATTCTTTTTACCATTATTAGGACTGGTTAGTGGACTCGATAGATCCTTTCTATCAAGTAGGCGTGTCTCCGAGAGAGATCGAGTAAAATTCAGGAACGACTTTGGTGTACTCGCATTCAAAATTTCAATGGAGCCTTTTACACTTCGGGGTGGAGAGAGAGTCGCATATGAAGTAGTTATTAATGGGGGTATAACTTTCTTAGCCTTGTTTGGCTCGGAGACTTGTCGCTTTTCGATTGCAGGCGCATACAAGTATCTCTCTGATTTGTAAGAATTGTTGTGGGAGATTTCTGGATTTATTATCGGACTATCATGAATGGAAAATGAATCTAGTGTATTTTGGGATTTCATGCCTGACTTAATTGACATTCTAGATTTCGTTGGGGAGGGTGCATTCTGCGTGTAAACACTCAAGGGCCTATCTCGAGAGAGAGCTGAATTCCTTCGTGTATTCAAAGAATTACTTGTTTTTAGCAATGCAGATGATCCACAGACATTATTTTCAAACTTCGCTAAAAGTCCTGAAATCTTATCGCTACGACGGCTAGTAGATCTATAGTTTGGATTTGAGAAGGAAGTTTTTTCGTTGATCTTGCTTGTAAGATTATGACTCTTTGTGGGGACTTTTTTTTCATTTTGAGAAGTTGTGACAGTAGGACCAGCTTGGTTGGTGTCATAAAGTTCTTTAACTCTTGCACTTTTCATATAATCAAAACAAGAATCTGTAACCTTAACACGGCTCTTTGAAGGGGATAAGAGTTCATGATTGAGTCTAAATTTAAAATTGTTGGCCGAATGATTTGAAATCTGTTCAAAATCTGAATTAAGATTTGACTCATCATATGGTAAGTATGAAGTAATTTGAGAACCGAAATTCTCAGCCAATGTCTTAATATCAAGATTTCCCCTTGCAATATCATGCGACTTCTGTGGATAAGCTTCTATGCGACTTGGGGAGATGGCATGAGGATTCATTGATGATTCTTTGTGAGGACTCCTAGGGAACTCTCTCTTATTATTTTTCCCTTCATTCCAACTGTTCATTTTGAGAAGTGAGGCTTTTGTTGACGAAATTGAAGAGTTACATAAAATATGTTCAATTTGTGTCAACGATTTACTAGTGCTTATAGTTTTCCTAACCTTGTCGTCACTTCTGGTTTGAGGTTCCGTTCCTTCGGAAAGACGATTGCTTGGCGAACGAGTCCCTCTTGTTTTTTCGACTAAAACTTGTGACTTTGGAGTTAATTTTGGATTTCTTGGTTTACATTTGTTGTCCGGATGCGTCAATTTTTCTAGTTCACTAATGCGATGATGATACTTATGTTCTATTCCCTCATTATTTTTTTGGAGGGAAACACTTGGAGAATTTGAAATTTGAAGATCTCCGGATATATTTTGTACTACAGAGTGAACTTTCTGTATTTGTTCTTCCTCAAATGTCGGTGAAAGTATGCTCAAAGATTTAGATGCCAGAAGTCCTTGTTTTGAGGATGAATTTGAGTTTTTACGCTTTTTAACAAAAGTAGCATTGTCATTGCTTTCAGACTCTTCAGGAGTAACGGTTCCTATTGTGAAGGACGAGTTAGCAGTTTTTTGATTTAAGAATCAGAACATCAACCTGTTGTATTTCTTTCCGGCTCGCGTTTTAACGTGTAGTTCTTTGAAATGCGTGGTCGAAGCTTTGTACACTTTCTGTGAAAGGAATCTGATTTTTGGATGCACTCCGAATTATCTAGAGAAGACAAATCTTTTAAGTGTTTAATTATATCGCGCCAGTGGGTGATTAACATTTCAATTATGCTATTAGAAATTTGACTTTTATCGATTTCACTATATGCTTTTGGATTGTGATAACTTTTTGTTGAACAGACCTTGCGTTCTTTCCTAGACTTTGTAGGGCTCATGGGAAGTAGAACAATACCTTCTGGCTGGCTAGCAAGCCGCATGGTGTAGTCTTCGAGAAGATCTCCAGTTAATATAGGTCCAAATATGACACCTAGCTGACCATATCCCATCAAATCAGATTTTAAAAGTGGCCTTCCTTTGTTATCTTCTCTTTTTATAGATTCAGCTGCGTCACCAATCATACAGAGAAGGCCGAAAACGGCGCATATTAAAGATCTTCGGTATTGAGAGCTTGAGGTTAAAATAGCCAGGGCAAAAAGTCTTGCGCGAACACTTCTTATTTCCGAATCTGTCATTTCAAAATCTCCATCCAATTGCGTCTTAATTGAAATAAATGCATCAAACAATGATAGTGAGCCAAGAATGCCACCAGGTAGTCCCGAAAGAAGTTTTTTAAAGGCTGATGCTACGTCATATACGTCATACTTAATATGGTCTGGAAGAGTAGGAGATCGTACTGTACCAGACACAACCTCGCTACGCTCATTTGGATAGCAAAAGTAATTATACAAGTCATTTACAGAATCCTGAGAGCCTGATATAAGAAATATACCATTCGTAGTGGTGCCTGTTTCTTTATAAGTAAATATTTTTCCGATACTTTTTGTCTTACCGTATTGAACAAGATATTGTGCCATCGCTCGAAAGCAGGTGGGCATGAAAAGATTACCTGGCGTAAATTCTGATGGGAGATATAAAAGGCTCACCCCACAAAGACGGCCTAATTCTTGCAAGTTTTTACCCTTCAGCTTATCCTTTCTGCTCCTAAGTTTTAAAGAAAGTTCACTAAAACTTCGCTTATGCCTTAAGTATCGATCCCCCTTAACTCTTACATTTTCATATGAATATTGCCGTCTCAAGATCTTTCGCGAAAACCAGCTATGTCGTCTGGCTGGAATTACTCTGAGATTATCCTAAAGTAGTTTCTTAACGAAAGATCTTCATCTTTTCTCAAAATACTTACCGTAGAAGATTTGAATGTGTATGAAAACATAAGACGGACGCCGTGCTTTAAAAAAGTGTGAGGATTATCAAAGAAAGACCACAAAGATAAATATCAGGTACCTTAGAGGCAAGAATGTTATATTTCTCTACAAATATTCTTCGATCACTCCTATCGGCTACCTCAGCCAATTCCCTTTGTATTTCTGAAGTTGGTTTAGTCCACGTGTTGCAAGGTTTCAGTAATGAGTGTGATTGTTCCTTAGCAGATAATGAAGATGGCTTGAGAGAAATTGAACACTCGGTTTCATTTTCGTCATGATTTTGAGCTCCGAAATGCATTGTTCAATGAATTATTCGTCAAAGACAATTTAGGTACATAAGTCCATATGCCAAATAAATTTTATCCAAGTTCTTAGATAAATGGATCAGTTTTTAGGCATTGGCTTCCATGAGATTCTTCTGTGAGTAATTTGCCATGCCACCAGTGAGCAACCTGCTGTAAGAAATTGTTATCCTTATTTGTCCTTGAAAGAGATGAGGATTTCTGAATACATACCTATCAGTCGTACCTACTCAGTCAAGCAAGAAGCCGACCACGCTTGCACGCACACTACTACACCATTACCCAACGTCCGGAACACCTACAAGAGGTAGAGAGTTGAAGGGCCGCATTAATAAGAAAGTTTTATTGTCGTCTCTAAGATGAAGGAGGCTAATTGTTACTCAAGTACTCATAAATCCATTTTGTCAATACGCTAAATTTCTATGCGATACTGACATACCTCAAGGAACATGAGTCGTGTTCCGTTTTCGATGTGCCTATCATTCTCTTTCTCCAAACAAAAGAACATATTTCAAAATGTCCGATAGTGAGATTATTCCTATTAGACGATTATCATCATCGATGACGATTAAACGGTGTACCCTAGATTTTCGAATCGTGTCAAATATAGAGTTGAGTCTATCTTCCTTACTGCAAGTATATATTCCGGCAAATTCCTCTGCTCTTTTAGATAGAGCCTCGCCTACGCTAGTCGTCAGTTCGTCATATGCGCCTCCTTTAATAATAGCGATCACATCAACCGCCTCAAACACATTCAAAACACGGTCATTCTCATCTAGAATTGGTACACATGAAATACTATACTTGACCATCAAATGTATGACGTCAATCACAGAGGTATCCATGGTTGCTGTCTGTAAATTCCCATATGTTCCAAGTCCTATCTCTGACACACTTTTTTTTAGCTTTTCTGTCTCGACCACGTTGACAGCAATAAATTTGAGAAGTCTATACTGAGTGATAACACTAACAACCATTTGTCTACCCGTTTCATCATCTGTATCAACTAATGGTATACGTCTGGCACGCGTCTTTAGCATTTGACGACAGGCCTCATAGAGAGGACGGGTAGGATTAACGGAGACCGTTTCGAGAGGTGATACTCCCAAAGCCTTCTCAATTTCTGTGGGGCCATTAGCCCTATTCACGGTTACAAAAATTCAATTCACACCTCTCAAACTGCTTAGCCGGAACTGGTCTATCTGGTTGAGAGTATCTGGATTTTGCCAATAATACTGAACAACATTTATGTAGTCGGAAGTGGTTAAGAGCCCTGCAAATGTCGAGGTGTGCGAGTCCCATAGAGGTGCTGAGACTATTCCTGGTCGAGGGTTAAACAGCTAAAAAATGTCTGATGAAAAATTGACGAACCGTTTTGAAGAAGAATAGTAAGGCTTTTTTTTACAAGTAAGTCGGTATCGAGAATAATTAGTCTAAAAGATAGAGGAAGAACGTCGTAACTTGTGCGTATTTTAAGAAAGTCTCGAATAGCGTTCTGCGCGGCGCAAATTGTCAGCCTCGCACAGCTCAGCTTGAGTAAACATCTTTCCAACCCAATTAACTAATTTCTGTTACGTCCATAGATGGGTCTGACTAGGCTGTAGTTGGTGGATCCAAGATGAATGTCAACTTACTAGGCCGCTAAGCTGCTCCTTGTCAATAGCACTTTGTTTCGATGGCATTTCTTTGGCTGTGAATTTGGGTAAGAGGAACGTAGACGGTTGCGCTATCAGCGGCGGCTCTGAATCACAAAGAGCGATGTTTGTTGGGGATGGTGGGTCTGTGATTGACCTAAATTTATTGGGTTCGTCCGTATCAGACATTGATAGTATTTAAAGATATGGCCAGTCCCAAGAAGGTGATTTCAACTCAATGTGAACCGAAAATATGAGTTTAAACTAGACCGCTGTGGAGTGATAGCTTTCGTTCTTTATTATCTCTCGAGAACATTTCAATGCCTTGCATGTAAATACTTATTGGATGTATGCATAATCTCATCTATAGTGTAGCGTAGGAAATCGACAAGCTCCAACCATTCGTATTATAGTTTATCCGATGAAATTATAAATTTATCACGCGCTCCGACGTTCTCAATATGCTTCGTTCATCTCAAAACTATGCTGCAATCTATTAACCAGGAAACCTTGGTCATTAGAATTTAATAAATGATGTTCTTCACCGAACATAAGTTAATTTTCAGAAATGTGCTAAGGCCCCAACTGTTGCATCACTTCAAATATTCATAACTTTCATACAAACCTACAAAGATGGTCAACTCACAGATATGTCATACGCATGGAACACAAGAAGGCATGGATGAAATTGAAACAGTCATGAACTTTATATTCTTTCGAATTTGGGAACTTTAAAATTCTGAATAATTGAAATTTCAACATCCACTGGCTAGCATTAGACAGACTGCAACATCGAATAGAGAAATCGGACCTTTTACCATCTCTTCAACAGCCTTAACTTCATAAAAGCGATTCCTTTTGGCCCTCAAACTCACTTCTCGTCTCATTGTTTCTTCAAGTCTTTTTTGACATAAGCAGGTTTTGATCTCTTCTTCAGGTAAGATACATGCGAGCTACCTCGAGTGCGACCATCGAACTACTCTATGAAACAACACGCAAAATCTCGATCAAAATGATCTTTATTCTGGTGCAAATAGTTCTAAGCCCACCAAAACTCTTCCCTGATCGACTCATTCTAGAGAATTATCGAACGGACAACTGAAAACGTATAATTTCTGAGATGGTTCTAACAACTCAGCAGTTATCAATTTAAGATGGCGGTGGCAAAAATCTACGCTACCTTTAACAACTAGCCACAAGAAAATATGCCAAAGATATTTATTTTTATCTATTGAATCTTGATGAAAAATCTTATCTATTCGGTAAAGCTAGTCAAACGGGTCACTATCCTCAGAATCATGCAACGTTATGCCAATTCTCTTAAGGAAAAAAGATGCTATAAAAACTTTCCCACCGGCTTATGCGCATGTGATATATTATAATATCTTTTTATTTCAAGAAACCTGATGCCGTGAATTACGGAATATTTTTCGATCATAAATCTTTATCCTTCGTGAGGATATTTTTTTCGGGAATATCCTTAATATTAACAGCAATTATTTCTAATCTCAGGTTCTGGTTCTGTTTGATCTAAAAACATGGATAGTTAAAATCGCTACTTACATAAGAATACTGTTTATATGAATTTTTACGGAATCGCTACACTATTTTCAAAAGACAAATATGGCATTAGATGATAGAGGAGATTTCCCCATCAATAATTGCATCTTTCTTGTTGTATATAAATAGACAAAAAGTAGCTACAGATAAGAGAACAAGCTAAATTTTAGCTACAGTCAATTAATTATCTAAATATTTAAGTACTTGTCCTTCGTCAAATTCAACTTCATAGAAACCAAATCCAATTTTAACCTTTCGGTATACACAATTAAGCGCTATTTATCGACATAAGCGTTAGATTGAACTCTACAAACCAATATGTCAAACATTGATGATGTAGCGTTCCTGTCTGTTATAGATACTGAGATATCTTTAATAGGTAAAAATTTTTCTTTATCTTTTATCAAGGGATTAGCTCATTTTTATGTCCTATCACAGTCTATTTACACTTCTACTCAATGAGATGAATAAAAACTAGGATAGCACATTCTATGTATCTTCTTTTGATCAGTTTACTTACCGATGGATTATTCTATTTACACTACCCTAGATACCTGCCATCTTTTTAGAAAACAACTTCTTGGGCATATCTGCTATAAGAAATTTATCGAATTTGTGCGGGTTACAGGTTGTTTTGGTAGCCAGAACTCCAACTCATCCTCTGCTGGACGCGAGGAGTGTATCTAATAAAATGCCAACACTTTGAATGGCGGGTTAGTACTTGGTGCGAGAAATGCTGAGATAACTCTACTTGTTACTTTCATTAACTTTGCTTACGTTTCCTTTCTTACATTTTATATAAATAGCGGGCGTGAACGAGTAGGGCATGACAGAAGTCATGATCCCGACAGGCTCCGCCGGTCTTGTACCCAAAGTGGACATTATGGCCTAGGCCTAGGACCTTTAATAGAATAAATAAATAAATACCTGCCATCTTTTATAACAAACAACATTCTGTAATTAATTTTGATGCTTTCTATTTTCTCTTTCGAAGAGAGTAACTTCTGTGAACCTAAAGGACGACAGTAATCTAACAAATCTTTTGAAATCTCTGAATCCCATAACATCGTAATCTTTTTTTTTTTACGGCGACATGCGGTTTATACTTAAAAGTTAACCAACAATCTTGTTATCCTGGATATTCAAAAAACAGCTCAATACTTATCAGCTGTGCAACTATAGACGGCTTCAATCAGGCTGATTTACTAGGAGTCGTATTTCGAAGATGAATGGCTGAAGAGTACCAACTCGGCTAGGACGGAGCCTTGTTTTGTAAAGGCAAGAGCTTACGGAGGATATGATGGTTTAAGGTTTTAGAATAATTGAGAGTGAACTACTTTTAACCGCTGATATTCTTGATATTCGCAACTACACATAGATCTGTGAGAAGAGTAGGTAGTATGTATACATGTATGAGAGATGACACTGAGCTGGCTTAATAACCCCAAGTTGGAACGATAAAAAGTTGTAGTTTCTTTTCTTGAATGATGATGACCCCGTACTACTTTCATCCAGAATTTTAATGATGTCTTGTCACGAATAATTGAATCGTGTAGTAAGTTGCGTCGACTTCTTAAATCTATCGAAAAAAAGTGAATGCTTCCTCTTGTAACTAAAGCCCTTCTTTACACATCCAAAACTCAAGCTTAACATCTTGTGTATCATATTCATACCCTTTCATAGTATCTACTAGAAGATTTACAGTAGCGATTAAAAGTGCGCAGTAAAACCGCCATGTTGGATAAATCTTTCAACAATTCTACAGAAATTACTTGAAAAATAAATTATTCTAGATCCAAATGAATTCTCGGCCATTTCTCGATAGCTGTGATATCTTCTTCCGCGAAAAATAACGATTAAATATACAATTTGCAGTGGCCGTTGTCTCTGTTGTCTATTGCGCACTTTTGGTCGTGTCATTCTAAAACTTGGTATGACCCCCTTTGGCCCTCTTAACAGCCAGAACTGCCGAAGGCATACTTTCATTTAACGAACGACATTAATCTTCATGGCTACTCTGCCATGCCATGTCAAATATTTCCATCAATTCATTCATGCCTTTCGGTGGTTCCGGTTACTCTCCAAGTCGGCGTTTTACTAGACACCAAAGACACTCAATTGGGTTCAAGTCTGGCTATTGAGAAGGCCATTTAATGGTGGTTATACCCGTAGAAGCTAGCCAATATTTTTGTAGGCCCTGGAAGTGTATTTCGGGTCGTTTTCTTGTTGAAATATAGCGTTGTTTCTGTGATTCAGATTGGGACTTTAGGAATTGATTTGAGAAGATGAATTAATTGATTCCCGCCTACGGAGGGACTGTCTAGGTTACACATACATGCTAAGGACTTTTTACCGCAACTATCAAATTCGAATGTAGGCTGATCAAGTCAAAGATTAATATAGGATGCTTATGTTTCCATTCCAAACATGACTCTAAAATTGAATATGTAGATTGCCCAGATAACAGACAGGGAGGAGCAAATATAATAGTAAAATATATATAAATCGTGTGTATTATAAGGGATATTGTTGAACATTAATTACGGCAATATACAGAATGGAAACTGTGACGGAGATGTACACGAAAATCGATGATATGTAGGAGAGAAAACATTCGCATTGCGGTGGTAGAATTCTCGACAAAGCTAGGCGGGATACACTTGGATGCCGGTTACTTGCAGGTGGACAGTTCCTGAGGTCGGAAAAGAGCCTGCTTGCGAATCCATCGACAGTTGGAACCCAAAAAATACTCAGAATGCCTATTTATTGTTTTAAGTTCGTCCTGCTGACCACCCGAATCATCCCACCGGCACCAAACCAGGACATGTAACCCCAAATCATCACGTTGCTATCCCCAAACTTCAGCGTCTCTCCTACCACTCCCACGGGCTAACTTTTTGGGTCCTTGGACCAGGCATGTCTGATACTATCACTTTTAAGTCTGTTAATCTTGGTCTCGTCTGACCGAATGACTCTTTCCCAATCTTGGATAGTCCAATTTTTATCATCTAATGCCCACTGCAACCGAGATTGCCTGTGGGCTTTTGAAAGATTTGGTTTCTTCACCTTTTTTACAGCCTTTAGACCCTGTTCTCTCAAGGCTCTTCTGACGGTAGTGGGGAAAACTTTGTCTCCTTTTTCCAAGTTTATTTTCTTCGTTGCTTTAACCACCGTTTTGGTCACACTATTAGCCACCAAACGAGCCAGAGCTCGCAAGTCTCGAGACGTTAACTTCCGTGGTCATCCTTGCAGAGGCTTTAATTTATGGCTCTGTGATTTTTTCTGAGAACGAGCTACTGTAGATCGATAACAACCTAATATTTCTGCTACTTCTAGTTCTTTTTTTCCCTGAGTAGGGTAGTGATATATGATATCTGATGCTGTGAAAATTTTCTCATCGAGAAAATATCAGAAAATAATGGTATCAAGTAGTGTAGACTTGATGTACAAGCATTTCAATGACTTATGTAGGCCAGATAATTAAATTTTACGGCGCTGTTGAGTATTAATAAAGGTTCTACCTCGTGATGAAATGATGCGATCAAAAGTGCGCAATAGACAACAGAGACAACGGCCTCTGCAAATTGAATATTTAATCGTTATTATTCGCGAAAGAAGATATCCCAGCTATCGAGAAATGGCTGAGAATTCATTTGGATCTAGAATAATCTATTTTTCAAGTAATTTTTGTAGAATTGTTGAAAGATTTATTCAACATGGCGGTGTTACTGCGCATTTTTGATCACTACTGTAGTTAATGTTATTATATTATAATATCTCTTAACCTGTTTGAGCGCCGTTCGGCCTATCCAGGTATTTACGCAAGATACGTAATCGATGTAGAAT
>MCBS01024915.1:0-16127 GCA_003611235.1 Golovinomyces cichoracearum
ATTATTATTATTATTATAGATTACTTGGCACTGCCGAAGGTGCAGTCATTCTAACCAAATGGCTGTCCTCAACAAAAATTTTCGAGGAAATCTGCCCGTGATGAAGGAACACTCCACTGATATTTTCCTTTTTTGTTTTTTTTCCCTCCCTTCCTTAAATATTTGCAACTGATATTTTCTTGGAACTTTATGAAACCAAATTACACATGACTGATAACCTCTGTTCTCAGTTTCTGCTTTTTTAGCTTCATAATTATTAAATAGATGCTACTTCAGACAACGCGACATTATATAGCGCTATAGGCTTATTTAAGTAACTAAATTCTAAGGCTCCGGCCTTAGCGTCCTATGTCCCCTATGGGATGCGAGACAGTCTGTCAGTAGATAGGTGCCTTAAACTAGACGTTAAATAAAATCATCATCATATATATTTTAATATTAACGTCTTTGGTGAGTCAAAGACTATGAAGTACAAATCCAGAGATCGTGAATATGTGAAATCCATTGATTAAACACCTACACCTAAATACAATTCACGAATATCGCCATGAGAAACGAATTTACCTTCTGTACTTCTCTTTCATGAATATCCATCAAAAGAAAAAGAGAGAAAATCCTTTGATTATCAAAGAATGCCTCTATCAACATACAAATTTCACTCCAGAATGAGGTAGGGTCTGCTGGATTTAAAACAGCAATCTCCCGTCTTAAATGGGTCAGGTGTTAAGGCTATCCAGACTNNGTCATTCTGTCTTAAATGGGTCAGGTGTTAAGGCTATCCAGACTTTACTTAGAAGACCAGCCTGGACGACATGATGCTACGCTATCCGACCCAATCACGAAGTATAGATAGTTGATTGAACGACAGTTAGATATGGGGAGTAGTTGAATGAAAGCAACTGTAACTTAATTGATATATCAACTAAACTGTAGTGAATCCGATGGTATCAAATATGTCTTCCGGATCTATATTATTCTCTGCGGACATCAGATAGGATGTCCGGCTTTTATATTACGTAAATAAAACTTGTGATAGACGGTATCTTTAAGATCCATCGAAAACCACTTCTCTCTACAACGAGTACAGAACTCAAATCCAACGAGTTCAGGTGATCTATTTTAGAATATCGTGATTAAAATACCACCCCCAATCTCCCCCGCGCAGGGGATCTGAATTTAAAAAAAGCTTCGTTTTTATAGAGACGCTAAGGCTGGAGCCTCAGATATTTAAAAATATCTGGGTCTACAATTATTTACGTTTTTCCGTTGTCTAAAACAGCGTGCCCAGAAGAAATTTAAAAGCAAAGTAAATGCATTAATAACGTAATGGGATTGACCCAGTATATCCATCATTCAGTTCGATTGAAAAACCAGCCCTGTCGCTGACCATCTTGACATCAGGTCTCTAGTCTTGAATAAATTTTTAATGGATGAAATCCAGTACTATTTACGTCTCTACGGCAGATAAATTTGCTCTAAGTAATAAGCGTTATCTAGCCAATTAATTGAGTTTGTTGCTCCGTCAGGCGTGACAAGCAACCTTGGGATAAGCGAATTCGTTTTCTCCTCCGGACAGCCTTCTTTTCTGCGAGTTATTCTACAGAAGATGTGAATAGGTGTCTTTGCTGTTCTGTGGGGATAGTAGAGCTGATCTTTTATATGTTTGAATTGGTTATGGTATGTAGCAAATTCCCCATGCTCAGTTCTAGCTGCAATTATTCAGTTCAGAAATTTAAAAATGAGGGAAAGCTCTGCAGATATATGTAGGGTGTTCTCGATTTCCAGTTTAATATAAAAGTTAAGAGGATTATATTTCCACCATCTGTCTATCCTTTCAGTTGTTTTTGCCTTGCACCACAGCACTACAGATGAAAGATGAACGCTTAGCTTTTGATTTAATGCGGGTCATAGCGGCTCGTCTTTATGCTTCAGAATCTGCTTGTTCATCGCTGTCTATTCCGCAATGACTTGGCACCAATTTTAATTTTACTTGACCCTAGAAGACGTAAGACATTCTCGCTCGGTTTTTTTAATCCGCTTGCTGTGTTATGAAATCTAATATGAGCAAGCTGAGACGATTTCATTCCGACCCATGATGAGAAATATTGGAATACTTGTTATCCAAGAAAAACCAAGTATCGCTGGCGAAGCGAGCTGTTTGAAGAGCAGTTGCCGCGCGGATCCCATTTAAAGCAACTTGTAGCTCCCCGTCATAATTCTCGTTATTTCTTCCTAGCTGTCGAGCACCAGAGCATACTTTGCGTCCTACTTGAAAAATTACTCATCCAATGCCAAAATCGCCATTAGCCTACTCAGAGCTACCACAATATATCTTTGTATCAATTAGTGGTATTTGCTGAAAATTTTTGGTTATGTTGGTGCACATATTTGGTATTTACTGATTCTACTGGCTAGAAATGTTCCTAAAAATACATCTCTCCCAAGGTGAGTTAATCGGTGGGTTTAGTTTTCAAAGGGAGCGGGATATTTATTTTAGAGCAGGGCCGTTATTTGCTCAGTGACTTCTGTAGTATAGAGGATGATAGGGGTCCAGTCTATGAGTTCAAATGGAAAATTTTCTTGAGAAAGCATCGAGTGTAAGCTCGTTGAGAAATATTTCTGTTTCTCTATAGAGAGCTGCTTTAGGGATAGTGAGAAAAACCGGGAGGATGGCTCTAGCTTCAGCTGTCTGTACCTTTTCCATCGTTCTTACATGTTTGCAAGCTCTATTACAAATTGATTTGATACCCACTTTACTTTTCCCAGGCTATTGAGTCTCCGCTCCAAAGAAAAGCATAAAGACACATACAGTGATAGCTTGTCTGCAAATTCGGGCGGAAATTCCCCGCATAGGGTTTTCAAGACAGCGGAGTGCATTGGCAATTTTGAAAGCTTTCGATGTTTAAATTCTGATGTGAGATTTTAAGTTGACTCCCCGTTTAAAATAGACACCAGACCATTTGAAATAGGGCCACTTTTCATCAACTAAGATGGGGAACTGAATTGTGACTACTTTGTGCTTATATCCTTTGTCAGTGTGCTTTCGTGAAAAGTGCAGTATTTCTGATTTCCGAGTCAAATTTTAATCCCTAAGAGATGCCCCAGTCAATCACATTAGTATCTGTTGCATTTCTCTTTGCATTTATGTCAAGAGAAGGGGAATTCTCAACTATTGCAACATCATCTGCATATCCAAACGCTTTATTTTATTGTCATCTTAATCAAAACAAAGGAGATACGTATAGCATAAACATTATTGGGGAGATAGGGTGAACTCGGGGGAGCCCGCAACTAATCCCTCTCTCTGGACCAGTTTCTAATCTACTAATATTTACACCTTACGGTCACTGGCGAATGAGTATACCCGACTGCAAAAGTTGGACGGCCAACCTTGTTGTCTGGGTCGGAGAGCGAGTCTACCCGGTTGTATTGCATTAAAAGCCCCTTTTATGCCCAAGATGGCAACTGTTGCTGTCAAGTCCTTGATAAGAGTAGATTCAAAATCGTATGTCAAGCAATTACTCAAATATACGGATGATCTTAAAGGAAGCACACCAAACAGTTGCCGCGCGAATATCCGATACTTTATTGCTATCCATGACATACTTTTCGCGACCAGTCTCTCGAGTCTCTTCCCGAGCACCGAAAGAAGAGTGATTTGATAATAGGATCTAAAGGAAAATATATCGACTTTATTTGGTTTCTCGATAGTGGCTAATATAGTAGGGTTGAAAGATTTTGGGTGATGCCCAACCTCGATACAAGCCTCGATTAGATCGAAGTCCATTTTAGAGATACTAGTCCGAGAGAGCCGGAGGAAATCCGTAGATATATCATCTTTACATGGCGTAGTGCTTGCAGCTTTGAGGATTGATTCTGAGACTTCAATTTCAGTGAGTTTTGGGAAGGGTAACTGAGCACTGGCAACTGATGGTTTTGAGCAAGGGATGTCTTCCGTACCCGACTGGTTGCTTAAAAGATTTCTCACAAGCACGTCTCTCTTGTTCCTGATGTTTTAAGTAGGAGGATCTTCTCGGCGTGTTGAGTCGGAAAAGAGGGGGCGCGCGAAATTCACCCTTGGATCTGTGTCATTCTGAGAGATCAAATACATCTTTAGAAGTGCTGGCCATATCTAGCTTTTTCCGTGAAAAAAAAACATTTAGATCTTTTGATCACTTTATGTAAAGTCTTTTTTTTCAGTTTTTGATAGTTTCTGGTAACGAGATATCTAATGACGAAATCTTTTGGTCTCTCAGCAGTTCTGGTCCCATGAGAGCTTTCTCTTGCGGTGAAGGAGGGAGCGCATCGCGGATCCTACACATAAGCGATTTAGAATCTCGATTAGTTCTTCGGCCCTATTTTCAATACTTGCAGGAGATTTTATTTCAAGGAGCAGGATTTGAAAGAAAAATATCTCTAGTCGCAAACCGAAACTTTGATGTTTTTGGTACTGTTTGGGTGTAGTTAAGGATGGTTATTAGTAAGGGTGTATGGTCTGATATTAAATCCAAGCTGTTTTGGATTGCGCATTAATTCCTCTTGCTACAAGCTGAATCGATGTAGAGCAAAGATCCAACACATTCCCACGATTGTAGGTAGGAACATCTAAATCTGATATGAATGACAAGTCTCGGGTCTCTAAACATTTTGTGAATGCTTCGGCTTGGGGGAGGGAGAACTAGAATAGGAGGGATTCCAATCTCCGCGATGAAGATTGAAGTCCCCGGTAAGAATAGTATTTGGAGAAAGCAGTGAGTTAGAAAGTGAAAAAATTGCTTTCACTCCTGAGCCTGGG
Source organism: Golovinomyces cichoracearum (assembly GCA_003611235.1). Classification (NCBI taxonomy): domain Eukaryota; kingdom Fungi; phylum Ascomycota; class Leotiomycetes; order Helotiales; family Erysiphaceae; genus Golovinomyces; species Golovinomyces cichoracearum. The sequence continues at coordinate 4,796 of MCBS01024915.1, forward strand.
GTATAGCTCTAGGAGGGGCATTGTATGTATTTATGAGTAAGCTTCATGAGCTATCGGTGGATTGAAATGAAAATATAAGACCACCTGTTTTTCTATCTTCATCTATAATTTGGCGGATTTGAGAGAAGGTTAACCCATATTTTTTTCTGTATATGTTAAGACCCTTGGCCTGGTACCTTAGTTAACAACCAGAGCGAAACAGTCAAATGATGGGTGTTGACGTGTAGTTTTTTGTGCTACATGTCTTTAATAAAATGCCTCCTGTACAAGAATGAGTTTTACGTTGGTGCTAAAAGAGAGTTGGAGAGATCTCGCGTGCTGAAGATCTATGACCCACACTAACGAAAAGTGTTTTGACTGATTTAGTATCGTCCCCCTAGCATTATACCCGACGGGCTGAGGGCACGACTTACGTGTGGGATTTTTGAGACAGAAAATCGGCCAAGAGTAAGGCACGGAGATTCAGTGAATAATTTTCTTGAAGTATTTGAGGAAGCTGAAGTGGGATCACTAATATTCTCTACTGAAGTACTCTCTTTCGCTGTCGCCTGTGAGAAAATTACTCCATGTTATGCGGCTTTCAGTCTAGGTCTTGCTGCAGAGGAGATACAGCTAGTTTTACCAAGCTCACTTTTGGTTGAAATAGAATTATATTTATTTAGTCGGGCAAAGTGTTCAAGCAAATCTGCAGTGTAGAGACCGTGATAGTTTGCACATTTTGGTGGGCATGTGTGTGCTTCTTTTGGATCACATGAGGTATGATCACTTTCATTATGGCTTTTGAAACCTGCTGTATTTCGTGTCTCTAGTACGTTGATGGGATGCACATTTATTAGATCCCGAAGTGCCTCAGAGACTTTTCGCGCAGTTATATCGATCATCTTAATTGGTGTTCCGTAATATCCAGCGTATGGCCTCGGTATGCTTGATGACAAATAATAAGTGTGATTACATGGTATTTCCACCTTACACGGGCCTTTGGTAGACAAATAAATCTCGGTATAATTAATTCATACGGTTTAATGAGTCTCAAAGGCTACCAGAGCTTTAGGAAATGTCGCAAATCAAGTCCTTGTAACTTCCCCGGATTAGCTTCTTTTTTAAATGCTGATTAACAGAAAGCATAACAGCATATGGTGACGTGCTAAGAGCGGGGTGCCTTGAGTTGACCCAGGAAAGGAGACCGTTTTCAGTCGTAGGGTTAAAGTTGACGTTGGGAAGCAGATTTTCTGATGGTAGCGTAAGAAGTTTTTGGTTTAGTAGGTAAAGTTTGAATCGCAGTGACGGTTTTCTTTTCATTTTTTACATTTCCTACATGGAATGCGGTCATATAGATTGACGAATAAGGTATTGGAAACCTCGGTTGTTCATATACATGACGTTCGAAGTGAAGTTGTGCCACGATAATAAGGTCAGAGATAAAGTTTTAAAATAGCTTCGATATTTTTTCAGGAAGGCAATTGCCAGTAAAAACGTCGTCTATTACACATGCGACATTCTGAAAGAGTAAGTTATCCTCTTCGTTTCTAAGAGCGGCAGCGGGAGTGGTTGAGAATAAGATTTAAGTTCGTCTTGAAGTCCTGGCATGCAGAATTTGATAAGGAGTGAGGGAACTGACATTGTGGATAACCTTGGCTATGATATTTGTTCGTGTGATGTCTGACCACCATTAGTGACATTTTTATTTATTTATAAACTTTAGCGCTGTACCCGCGCAAAGCATGTGGCACAGTAATAATATAGAATATCAGATGATCAAATTACTACNNGTAGTAATTTGATCATCTGATATCCTTTACGTTAAGGCGATATTAAGATAAGTCAGTCTGGACTATGAGTATCTGCCGATGAGCTCCAAACGATATTTGGCTTATTCTCATTGGGCAGATCAATATCATCTTAACGTATTATTACTGCAGTGCACGCTGGTTATCGCTACACTCCGGAAACCGATATTCTGGATAAGCCTATAAAATCTTCTCCATCTTGTGATTCCTCATACAAATATAAGCACTCTCTGGATATCGAGATATCGGCATTCGGAGTCCGAAATATCGCCTTATCCAGCATGCCTCCAGAGCCTAATTGAGGAGCTGAATGCCGCTGAAGCTCAAATACAGCAAAGGAGAGAGAGAGCAAAGAAGCAACACTGTATTACACACTTCTTCAAGTAGATCACATGAAATTGGATTGGACGATACTCTGGATATCCCGATATTGAAACTCTCCGTGCCACATATAGGCTTACCCAGCGTGCACTGTAACACAACTCAAAGTAAATTAGAAGAAAAAAAAAGCCACCGCATATTTTCCACATGTATTCTGGCGTTAATCTATCACTTCAGACTCTTTAAGTGGCCAAGGATCTGGAGAAGAAGAAGAAGAAGAAGAAAAGGGCGATTGTAGGAACTCACACCTGCAGTAGATATACATCGATGAAACGAATGTGGCAATGATGACGAAGATGTTTGAATTTCTAGTATGAGATATGACACAGAATAGGACGCTTTTTTTCAATTAATCATATACAAGATTGATTGAGAGAAAAAAAATCTAGATCTCCATTTACACAAAAATTAAATGAAAGAAAAGCGTCCTATTCTGTATCATATCTCTTCTAGTATACTATAATTTGATCATTCGCTTCGATAAATCTTCGCGGTTGGAGTTTATTTTCGCTTGTTACAGGTAAAAAATACGGCATTATTTTCCGGGGCTCGTGACAAAATATGTACGCAATTCACATCCGGGTTCATGTTGAAAAGTCGCCTTCTGGTTTTTCGTATCTGGTAACAAGTTTTCATTCATGAACAGTATGAAAATTGAAAAAAATACGACTATCAATCCACCATGATTTTTATTCTTTAGAATAATAAAACACGTCATGAGATAAATAAAAACGTAGATTTAGTTTCTAGATACCATAATTGCTTTCTTTATTATCATGTCACATTCATCTGGTGTTTCAAATACAAACCAATGATCTTTTTCCACACCCTCGAATGCCTCGTTGAACCTTTCAGGTGTATTACGTGGCTTTCTACCCAAAAAACTTGTTGCCTTACGAATCATGATGAGCTTTATCCATCCGGGAAACATGCGATATCTAGGTCTTGTGAGCGGAAGAAGAGGATAAAAATTAAATGGATCATTTGGAAGAATAAAATTACATCTTTCTCACGAATAAGAGAGAGAAGATGCATGTGAGCAGTACAAGTTGCAAAATAAAGAGAAAAACAAAAGAGAAAAGAGGAAAAACTTACAATTCACCATATATTTCTGGATCTGACTGCGTTGAATCTCCAATGCAGATCATCTTTCGTCTTGGAAACCAAGAGTTTATTTTTTTGATGCGATCTATCTTGAAAACTTGGGGCCCAAAGATATGATAAGGAAAAAGACCCTTCATATTCTTCCAACTCAAGTCAGATAGTATAATGGTACCCTGAGGATAGTATTCTTGACAGAACTTAGAGAGAAATGGGTAGAGATTGTAAGGCGATGATGATATATAGAAGAAAGGTGAGAATGGAGTTATTAACTTTGCGATATCCGCATACAATTTAGGCATGCCTTCAATTGGTGTTGCTGTTGCAATAAAAGTTTCGATCATAAAACCCAAAGAGTGGTCAGTTTGAGTTACTTTGATGGTGTCGTCGATATCTATTTGAGAATTTAGTTTGGTATTAAGCTGAGGTGCACACAGAATCAAGAGCAATTCAAGTGAACAAACCTGATACAAGGCCCCATCCTTCTGGCCCTGCGTAGAGAGTCTTCATTTCTAACAGTCCATCAGTTCCAGAAGGTACATTAGCTTTACTTGATATGATGGTTCCATTACCGAAATCGGGTAAATTATAGAGATCACAACTAATACCACTTGCGCCTCCAGGGCTTGTGCTCAAGTGATTTTGATGACCAAAATTAATTTTGACGACTCTTCCTGGGAGTACATCTTTTAACCAATAGCTAAGTCGGTCCTGAATTGTAGCTATGGATTCACTCGTATCGGCAAGTCCTATTTTCTGAGCTATATCTAAAAAGATTCTTGCCATTCCGAGTGGTATATCCTGACTGAGTACTACCATTACAAACTCTGCCATCCAATCTCCTTCTGCTGATTGATATGCCGTATTGTCAAAGAGCCAGACCGTTTCATTACCAGTGATATAGCCCTGAAATGAGTGACAGGGTCCTAGAATTTCTCTTTGGAGAGGTAATTTTAAGATAGACTTTGTATTCATGAGAGCCTTTGGATTGATTAATTGTCGCCAAATATTAACTAGTAGATTTTTCAAGAATCGAAAGTCGGATTTGATTTCCATCGGTTTATAAATCCAAAGATTTTATCTCTGTCAAGAGTTTTAGAATCGCAGCAGATGCTTTTTATATGCAGGATGGATATCACTAAGACAAACATATGACCATAGTCAGATACGCTGGTAGCTCAGCCGAAATTTTTCTCGTTCTATGGTTTAAGAAGAATAATAAAAATCATAGTCTATCGAGTCCTAGATAAATTACACTTAATTATCTACTCTTCCCACAATTTATATTTGATGATATCGATACTCAGCCTCAGCATATATGCCGCGCGTTCAGTTGAATAACTGTCCCTGAAGTTTGAAACCACTTGAGCTGATTGGGGTATTATCATCGACGTGGAACTTGGCTTGATCCTGAAAGTGTTAATTCTTTGGTATCCTAAGAAGTTTTGACTAGGGTTTGTCTGTTTGATTATCGATGTCTAATTTTGACGTGAATTTCGGTAGATTATTCTTGAGCTAAGTAACTCAGATGTTGATGAAATTGGAAAATGGTAGGTGCTTTTATGTAGCGGAGGCATCAAAATCTTCTTGCACATCAAGTACAGACTGGAAGTTAAACTATGGCAAAGTAAAAAGTAGAATTTAATGATTAAGTTCCATTTATATTCAGAGCCGAAGTGCATGAAAGTATATTTTTTCTTTAGTCCTTAACCTTTTAAGTCAAAGTCCAGAGTTCATGCATTCATACGAGCTCTTACTATATTCGAAAGCGTGTGCTATTAGAAAAGGTATACTCGGGATTTAATGTGGCTTTATTGATAAATTTCTCGGGAAAAGGCATCATGCTCGCAATAGTTGGTTACAAAGCTCTTTTATAATGAGCCTTGCCACACGAAAGCCCCACATGTTTAAAGTATTATTTTGGGTGTTTGTCTCGAGGATATCACTTGTCTTTTTTCTTTCTGCCTTTATTTTCATCTTCAACCACACGTAGAAGACACTGTGTGCATTTTTGTATGGTAGACGGTGAAAATTCCTTAAAGATGAACGTCACAACTTATTTTTCCTCGTAAATATCAGTTTCATTTTAAGATAGATGAAATTTAGGAGTGAGAACATTATGTTTCCATCACGGCAGACGTTTTAATTAATCAATATTGAAATCTGAGATAAATTTCTAGGAGTCTTGAAGCAAATAACCTGTTGGTAATATTTTTCAAAGAATATGATCTTTACATGTGATCATTTATTAAGATAAATTTGTGTATTTCTTTATATTTAAATTCTGTTTGAAGTTTCGAGGGAGTCCGGTACTTCTTGAGCATTAAACTGGCAAGGATGGCTGAGGTCATAGGAATGAGTTTAGCTCAACTTATTTCGCGTTAAATCAAATTTAAAGAGCCACTTCATAATTTTTGGATCGTTCAAGATGTATCTTTTTTTACGGGCCAGGCCCGGTAAAATATGGCTGGGCTAATTTACATTGCCCATCCATGTTATATGAGCGGCGCACAGTGTGTATGCTACACATTCCTTGTAGATTGTCGTCCACGAATTTGCATAATAGGCGAGTAGTGCACAAAAATCTAATCGACAAGGATTCCCTGTTACTGCTGCTGAAACCCTAAAGAAGTTTCCAGAAGAAAATTCCGGATCATTCTATCTTCATGATCATCAAGGAATAGGAGGAAGGTTCAGAAGCTTCTAGTAATCGGAGGGAACCTATAAATACTGGAAATACTAAAATAATTAGTTTCCTCTTTCATAGATTTAATATTGACTTATTTGTGGCATTGCTTTCGTGCAGTGACCGTTTGCCTTTGGCCTTGACATCTTTTCATGTTATGTGCTATTCCTTTCCTTGTAATTGAGCTACCCTGTTGCTCAGCCAAACTATGTCGGTAGATTCAGGTATTTGAACGAAAGATACCCAGGAAACAGTGGCCATCAAGTGCCAGGTATCAAAGGGGCTCAGCAGAACCCTTAGATGTACATTGCATTTCCTTGTGGTAAAAGTATTTGACGGTTCAGAATTTTGATAAATGTAGAGAGACTTTAACAGGTTTTGACATCGCTTGTGTGTAGTTGATCATTAGCCATTTGTTCCTTCATTTTACCTGGTCAATTGATGTTGTTTACAACAAAGTAAGTCCAGAATATAATCATATGTTCATCCTAGTCAAAGGAAAGAATTTACTTTCTACAGTCTGCTGTGCGAAATGATTACGAGATTAGGTTATGCCGTTTATTTACCGCAAGAGAATTACGTTATGACAATTGATCCCTTAGCGTATCTTTAAATACCAGCGGGAAACTCATGATTGGCTAATTAACCAAAACTAAGTCATTAAAAATATACTATTCCATTTACAATCAAGCAAGAGAAAAAGTGACAAAATTTAATGAGCCCCCGATGGGATAGATGTCGTGATGAGGTTATGGCGACGATTGTATCATTCACTTCAAACTTTCACCATCAAACCAATTACCATTGAACCATTGCGTTGCGACGAAAGCTGCACAAATTCTTATACTGTCTTTGAAAATACTATTCCGATAAAGTCCTGAATGGTAGACTTCCTGATCTAGATCGTAGGATGCTCCTTATTAGAAGCAGAATTTTTGATTTTGGGGTTCACTAGGGTCCGCATCGATCTGAGCATGTGCCATTGGCACTGGCGAGTCTGCAGGTTCTCAAAACTGCCCTCAATTGCAGCCATCTCTGGAGCTGTGTTATATATTACAATTTTTGGTGAAATGGCATGAGATTTTTTTCTCGTAGCCAATTTAGCCACCTTGTCAGTGGATAGTGGGTCTCAGAATTCGTTATCATAAATGCTGTTGGTATTCCACAGCCAGCAACATCATGCTTCACCAGTATAGTATATAAGAAAGCTTTTTTACATCGATCTTCTAGTGAGGTGCGGATGTTATGAGTTGCATCTAAGAAAAGAAGGGAATTGTATTTCAGTAGAAACTCGACTTGCGAACTCATGCTAAATGCAAAAATAAATGTCTCAGAGTCTGAAACGATGTCTTCATGAAAATTTTGCATTGTTGATAAGCCACCAGCCTGAGTAATCATTTCGGCGTATTTTGATAGACTCTGACGGCAATCAGGATGAAGCCGTGCAGATAGTATCAAAAACTTCCTTCGAAAGTTGTTGAAATCGTTACTTTTAATGTGTAAGACATCTGGCACTTCTAGCGGCCCTTGATTTTCTCTACTTTGCTCTTCCAGAAAATCGCCTGTTTCAACGCCAGCTCGCGTCATCCTCTTAACATCTTTCCACTCAATCCCAGACGCTACAGCTTTTTCTAGCCAGATTCTCGTTGCAAGAGCCATTCTTGGATAGGTCCAAGTTTCGAGATCATTTATGTTATGGCCAGAATGCGTATTAAGGCGTGTAACGAATATGGAATCTGCGAAATAAGACTTTTTAACTTTTATTCTTGCCAAACAGCCAACTTTTCTAGTGTACCTGAACATAATACGTTCATGATTTCCTTCCGGATGGGTTCTAGACTTAACACCGAATGATCATGTAAAATATTTTGTCCACTCAGACCATGTTGGTCGACCGCGCTTGGAAGTTTTTTCAATAATACTTCCAGGTAATTTCGAAGCTGAATTTGTAGCATTTGTTGTTTTCTCTAGGTTCCACTCAATAATTTCATTTTCAATTTTAAACCAACTGTTGAAAATTTCTTCGTCAGGAAATTCTAGGTTCCCAGTAGAAAACTTAATCTCAACAGAAAAGGTGCCGAGATGGCGAGTTTAGCTATCCGATAAAATTTTTAGTGAAAAAATATCTAGCTTTTCAGTTTATGGAGGTCGCTGTTCCTGAGAAACAAAAGGCTACAGTTCGGTCTATTTTCTACGATGAAGAGGGATAGAGAGAAAAGACTAGCTTCTGTAGTGAAGATTAGCAATTTTCTTAAGGGTAGAGAGGGAGATTTACAGTGTATATTAAATTTTTACGGCAAAAAAAGGCCTATACGTGTATTTGACCCGTACAAATGCGAATGAATTTTACATCGATTAAAGCTTGAAAATCTACAACAATGTCAATTACATAATTACTAATAAAAACTTTTTGCATTATTAACGAGAGCCCGTGCGCAGTCAGTACAGGACTAAATGCCAGCGGGAAAATCATGATTGGTTTGTCGGTGACGAACCAATCACGATTTTCCCGCTGATATTTTGTATCTCGCGTCAAAGGGCATCATTCTACATCATGCAAGAGATAGTGGCATAAACACTCGATCAAAATGCCATACCAGAATCATAGTGCTACTATGATATGGTATATCTTTGTATCTTTAAATCATATAGAAGAGAACCCTGACATAAGAACACCATCAACATGTTCATAAGTCGAAGATAACTGAGCGAGAATAGTTTGAGCAATTCCTTTACTACGTCCGTGCATGAAAATATTTGAAACGTATGTCATGGGGGATTTTCCGTCCATAACATTTTGCATAATTTATCTCAATTTTTCTAGAGCATCTAATGTTAAACCCCCCCATTCCGCCCACCTCGCTTAATTTCAACAATTCCTATTCAAGACTTAATAACTCTATTCAGCGTCAACTTCGATATAAGATATTGTAGAATCTGATTCTCCTTTTGAACATGATTCTATAGGTGTAACCTGACTTTCTCCAGATGTAATTTGAGCCTCTTTAATAGCACGTATTGTGGTAAACTTGGAATTTGGGCTCGTCTGAACCTTCCTCTTTTTCTTTGGCCTCAAGAGCTCTAACCTCTCTTCTAAATCTTTGATACTCATATTTGCCTTCACTAATTCATATTTCTTCTCGTCGAATCCCTTTATAACTTTCCTGAAAAGTAGACGTTGCGTGGGAAGTTGGCCATGTGACCCGCTGGCCAAATTACGAATCTGTAAGTACAGATCTTTTCGTACCTTTGGAGTCTGTAACTTAATTGAAGTATCAGAAACCTTTGGAGGTTATATGGGCGTCTCTTGAAGCTTTGGGAGCGTTGGATTTGTCGATTTATTTCTGTTTTCTAACAACAAAGGGCTCATCAGTGGCTTGGCGACAGATACCGGCCATAGACCTGTAGTCCTCCACCCTGATTTGAAATTTTAGGGTGTAATACTCTCTTGACGTGCTTTCTGATAGCAAAAAAGAAAGTTACGCTTGCCAATTGGTGTAGAATCGACTAAGGAGCCCAACTTTGGCGGCTTTTTGCGATAAGCGCGCTTGAGTGCAGAGAAAACCGTCTGATAGAGAGGTTGTAAGACGTGTGACGTGTGTGCAGGTAAGAATAAGAGATATATATTATTCACAAGGCACTTTCAAAGGAATTCCGTAGTTTCGTGGCTCCCATGGCCGTCTAGAATGAGAAGTCTGGCTGAATGATCACATGGTTACGTCTGAGGAATAAACGCCTTTTCCAGCCAATCTAGAGCCGTGTCATCACTGGTCCACCAATTTTCAGTGGCGGTGAAGTGCCAATTGTCGAATATCTCTAGCTGAGATGGAAACCACTGTTGCTGTAGCGACTTTCCCTTGTAAATTACCAAAGGTAAGGTTGATTCGCCTGTTGCAGAGATACACTCGATAATTGTCGTCCAAGCACGAGAACCTGGCTGTTTCTCTTGAATTTTGCGTGTCTCAACACTCCCTACAACGTATCAATTCAAACCATAACCTTCCATAACCCCTGTCTTGTCCTTATTCCATCGTTGATTAGCTGGAATAGCTCAGATTGCTGGAATCTCCAGTTTCTGGAACCAAGGCCAAATAACTTCAGATCGAGCGCAATTGATCCGTACAAAATCGACTTATATCTGCTTCTTTGATCTTGAGAATAGGATTACGGGCAAAAAACCGTGCCTCCCAGTGTTTTCCGAGTGGTTTGTGATCCCCTTGAAGAGTTAGAAGCCTCTCCCCAAAAAGCCGAATCTGTGTGTGTAACTCCATAGCCAAGAGCCTCTTGATTTAAAATCCAAATGGTCAATCGATCCTAGGTCACTCTAGGTAGCCTTCACAAGTGGTTAGCGGCTTCCTTATGTTTCTGAGTCGTGGTGTTGTGATCACGAAGAGTAGACCTTGGAATACCCCACTCTAATCATGCTTTTCGTAAAGACTTGCCATTTTCAATTTCTTCCAAAACACACATGATATCATATTTAGTATATTGAGGCTTCATGATAAAAATAATTAATATTCCAAATTTAAAGGAAATCGACCGGAGAATTAATAATTGATTAATTATTGAAGTTGGTAGATATAAGTGGCGATGAGGTTACGCGGGGTGGGCGGAATGGGGGGTTAGACGTTAGCGCCTTGCCAGGGGATTTAATGAGCCTTTTCTCAAGAGTTGGACACCAGTAGTAAAATGTGCTATTTCTAAGACCATTATGAGAAACACTAGATATTTCTTCCGTATACCACTGATTGGCTTCACTTAGGAGACGAGCGTCGAGACTATCAGTGATAATATTATCGTTATCCCTTCTCACAGAGGTGATTTGTGAATAAAAATATGTTGTGATATATATTGTGCGTATCTCTTATCTCGACAGTAGGTTTGCTGCTTTCAGGATCGAAAAAAACCTATTTCACTGGGTCGGAAGCTAAAGTTATTGTACTTGGAGTAGGTATATGTTGCCAAAGGTTCAGTCTTAAATTTTGTTTTCGTGCTGTTGGAATTCGAATCACAAAATACTTGAATAGGGAGCAGAATGTGTTAGATATGTTGTGTAAAATTAAAAAAAATGCAAAACAGATCGATAAAAGCAGCATAAGGGAAATCACATCAGGTCCTACGTTATTATTTGGAAGGCTCCACTATGTGCCCTGAAGTTTCCCCAAGAGAGCTAGTCTTATTACACCACCTAAAGCGAGTGGGGATAACTGCTGCCTCATAGAAAAGGATTGAGCATTTTTTCCCTTGGGAACAATTACTTAAGCATAACCCTCTTTAGACCAGCGAGTTGGGGTCAAATAACAACAGGTCCAAGATGAAAAATCTCCTTGATCCTGATTTCTATCGAAAATTGTTGAAATGATATAGTATTATTGGT
>MCBS01024916.1:0-16146 GCA_003611235.1 Golovinomyces cichoracearum
CTCAAAAATGATCGGATAATCGGAAATGCCAAGACCAGTTTAAAACGTGCTAATCTCCCTTTTTTTCATAAATAATATGAATGTGTAGAGAAATAGCTAATGCGTTTAACCAAACTAATTAAAAAAAAAGATCAAACGTTTTGTTGTGAAGTGAGAGATGGATTTATTAAAACCAGCGATTTATTCGATCAATTTTGTGAGCTACTGTAAACGATCGATTTCCGCATTGCTCTACAGATAGAAAATAAACTAACATTATTGACTTGAATATTCCTTACTTCTCTACCGTGATCTATGATACTACTGTATATTAGAGCACTGTGTATTCTGAATATTCTCCATCCGTGTCATGTTAAATGACACTAAAGTCGGAACGACTAAATGATAGCCAAACAAAACTGGAATAACAAATCAACACTCTGTGTCATAGTTATGATTAAAAGAACAGGATTGAAGAGTGGGCAGAATTTCTATGTATTGAAACTTTTGATTTGTGTATGTTGTTTACATTTGGGGGGGTTCAATCGACTGAGGACTCTTGGTTCCGAGGGGTTTGGAGAGTGCATGGGCAGTTGTGGCTGAATTGTTCTATGGGACGCGAAACTAATCTGAAAAATGTCTTCTTTAATTCAGCTAAATTAGATACAGGCATATTTATATTTATGATTCAACGATTCTAGAACCTTCATAACAAACTCCTGATCAGTATAGTTAAACTAGCTAGCTCCAGAAGATTCCACATGATGCTATTTCCATTTAATCTTAGAACTTTCTAGAGTTTTCGATCCGTGGCTTCTACTGATCGGCATTCATCGACTTCTAATAACATAATCCTAGTTAATCCTGCATATGCTAGCTGTAACCATAATCTGTTTGGTCAGCGCCCAATCACAACAATGTGATGTTCGAAAACAAATCCGTGAGGCAGTATAGTCACATGACAAAAAGTAATCTAAATTAATTTCTATTGGAGAATAGAGAGTGTTAGAAGGCATTTACTGCGAATTTCTGAGCTGATGGAGATTTATGGTAATTAGAATTCCTCCATTTGTGCACTAAATCTGCTTGAACATTCAAACTCCAAATCGGACCATGAAACCCAACTTCTCACAAAATGAGCTTCAACAAGCTGAGGAGTCAATAAATATTTTGCAAAAAACCGTGTTCAAGGATTGTCCTAATTATCAATGTTAAATAACGAAAGGGTATAGTTGTCATTTATGATGTTCTGGTTATGATGAACTGGAAAAGCAATGTTATCTTTAGCGAACTGATATTCTTGTAAATCACAACTTACGCAAGATCACAATAATTTTCTCTCCACTTTGTCAAAGAAATTCTCATAAGGAGTGCACGAATTTTGTTAACTTCTAGGCCTTTCCAGGAATTCCCGATGCGCCATACATCGTTCATGGAGCGAGGTCCATTTCGTCCATGAAATTATGTGCGTTGATTAGCTAAGCTGATGACTATAGATGTATCCATTCGAGGATCAAGACAAGACTCAACTCGTCAATCTTTTGTGTTTTTTAAAATTTCTGGGAAGGAAGTACTTCCAGGCATAAAGCAGAGGCTCACAGATTCGTCTAACCAAAGCTTAAAAACTGCTTTACTTGGGCCAAAGAGGTTGGAAAGATGTGATAATAGCGGAGAATGTTATCAGCGCTTGGTTTTGAGGCTCCAAGTAGATGGAAGTTGATGTTGCACCTATCAGAGGCATATATATATATATATGTTTACCTGAATTATAATCCCGCAACTGGTACTGTCTACTTCGCTAGACAGGATCCGCTTACTAAGAAGAATAGCTATAGGCGTAGGCATAGAAAGAATAAGAGCCATGCAGACCGATATCCAGTTCTTACGCTCTGTGTAATGCCTAACAGAAGATCCCTTACTCATTTTTCAGTTCCTAAACTTGTTCCTTTTAGCTAATGAATAACTTTCCTCTTTCTTTACATTTTAGAAAATGAGTTCCATTAGAAAAAATTTCCTTTCTACTCTGGCCAATAGAAACAGTGGAGACTTTGATATCTATCAAATTTTTTCTTTATTCATATCCCATGCTTCAGGACCTAATTTTTCACCACATTCCTTTTGGAATATTCAGATACGCATTAGAGAAAAAATCACGAAACATTTTCGCTATGGCCGCCGTTCAAAAATTGGTTTAAGCAAATATAAATTCAAATTCCTAGAAACAAAGACCGAAAAGTTTTTTTCTCGATTACCGTTAAATCGGCCTTAGAAAAGGTATCAGAGGGTTAGCAAAATTAAGTTAAAAATGGGACTTTAGTTAATTTAGGGGATCAGAGAAAGGTATAAGGACTAATCGATTTTATAACCAGGGATAGCTTGTTAAGATGAAAAAACTTCTTCGGTTTCGGAGGGGTTTTAAAACCGAAAGATGGAGGATTTTACAATTAATCTTTAATAAAAATTAAGCCACATTTTTCAAGATAGACCAGTCGACGCGCAATCTTATCTTTTTTAGTCCTTGAAAGGACTAGAAGGAGCTTTTTTCCTTCAACTCTGAGGCCATATTTATCAGTGTTATCGATACCAATTTGGTTAAGTCAGAGATAATATGCATGTTGACTCTGAGACATAGTAGATTTTTTGTATTACTAAAGAGCTTGGCGGAGAAAAAACTCCAGGTCGCAGTATGTTTGCTTGATGTAGAAGCTACGCGCCTCGTCTTCTGCCAAATTTCCATAATGTAGATCTTGAAGCAATCCAAGGAGAATCGAAAAATTAATTTTAGTTTTCTCGAGCTTCATTGTTGTTTCAGAATCAGCAGTATTCTGCGATTCTTCAGCATCAAAGCCAAGAACTTCCTCAACTAGTCTATTTTTTAGACATATTTTTAAAACATCGCCATCCACATGCATCATGGCTTTTGGTGAAATTTCTGCTTGAAGAGGATCAAGGTTATAATTTTCTTGATATGTAAATTCACACACCCTAGGAGATTTAATGGCTAAGTTATTGAGAAATTTTAGAAATCTCCAAGACTTTACGTCAAGAATTGTAAAGTGAAGAAGGGATCCGGTAATTGTTAGCCCTAGCATATCAACTTTCTCCACATTAGTTAGTATTTCGTGGGAGGGATTTCTATAGAGGGATAGATAATTCGAGTCTTTCACTTCATCCGAGACCCAAATTGGATCCCACAACGGACGACACATCCCGCGGCGGAATCTGATAATTGATTCTGGGACTCTCGCTTCGAATTTCGTTTCTAGCGTGTTCATCATTGCATTTTGCGTTGACTCCAGCCCAATTATATTGCCTAGTTTGTCCGATATCAGGTGAACTGAATCACCAAAATTTGATTCAAGGACAATGTGATTTAATGATGGACGTGTAATTGGATCGCCAAGTATACGAATTATTTCTGTATTCCCAGAATCGTTTTTGACCAATTTTAGTACCTCAAGTGAATGTGACATCGTGAGAGCATAAATTATGCCGTCTTCATATGAAAGATTCGAAGCTGGCGATGGAAGTTCATACTCTGCCAATCGTTTAAACCTTTTATCAGCCAAATTAAGAGCGTCACAAAAAAGCATTTTCCCTGCACACCAAAGAAGACCGTCAGGGTAGCCAACAACAGAGTATGCGGGCTTAGGAGTCCAGAATTTGTGCCGAGTATAATAAGCGATCTTCGACCTTTCTTTAATTTCTTTTCTATCTTCATCTTGTTGAAGGGAAAGATTGTGGACCTCTCTATACAGGGAACCATAAGCGTCGACAGAAATAATAAGAACTCTACCGAAGCTTGTCGAAACAACTATGAAGCTCCACCGTTTTTTATCTTTAACGAAGATCCATTCGAAGAGTCTGAATATCCTTTCGTTCAAATGGCCTAAGCCTGAGGTAAACTCAACGGGCTTCTTCGTAATATGGTCAACGGGTTGAGATAGATCTCTTCCAGTTTCAGGATCAATAAATAAGAGAGTTGACTTGCCATTATATAAGACCCCAACTATGAGAGCCTTAAGACTGTCGGAATACAAAAGACGAGAAGGAGTACCTCCGAGTCTGAGCTGGCGGGGAATCACGTGAGTTATTGGGCAAAAAGATGCTATGATAACGTGAGATTCTGTTGTAAGAAGAAAGTCGTGATTTCTTGTATCAGACTGAAATATTGGCTGACTTGCTATCGAACAGATTTTAGGCTGTAGTAATCCAGGTTCCATAGCATCGGTTAGCCAAACTCTATGGATATCGAAACTATGGATATACTCTCTATTATTTTTACCATCGATTTCTTTAGGCTTTAGCACAAAAAGACTGGAGTCACAAATCGCAAAAGTTCCATAGATAGAACTTTTATCCTCAGAGACAACAACGGAGGTTGCCCCGATGCGGTCGTGCCGTGATGCGGTTACGACAAAGGTTCCAATATTTATGTCAAAAGTAGATAATATCCCATCTCGTGATCCGCTGACGACAACAATTCTTCCATGTTCAAGGCTTTGTATTGTTAAACTAATGATGGCTTCCATCTTGATATTCCGAGAGGTTTCACATGGTATTTTAAGAGTTTTTGACATCTCACCATTAATTGGCAAAAAATATAACGTGTTAAATTCACAGTCCCATTCGCAAACTATGGCATGTATAATGCCATGAAGCTCGCAAATTGCTAAGCAAGTAATATTTGAAGAAAATTTACTTAAAGTGATGACCCGAACATTGGACAGATGGCTAGGATTATAGTGAGAGACAGAGGAGCTTTCTGAGTCAATAAATTCGAGCAAATGAGTATAAGTAAAGCCTTGAATACTTGTTGTAAATACAACAAAGTTATCTTTGATAGCAGCATTGTGAATAGTCGTACCTTGCCCATATTTGGTATCATTCTGCAGTTTAGAGAGTAGTGTATCAAGGCCATAAGAATTTCTAAGTATCTGTCAATGAACGGATATCAGCAGATGTCACAGAATCTCTGACATACGTTAAAAATTTTCCGCTCCTAATTATTGATTTTTCTGTCACCTGGATAATATGAGTATTCTTCTGAAGAGCAGTCACAGTTCTGTATCTGAGATCAAATTTGGTCAATTCGCCATCCAACTCATTTAAAACCGTACCATCTCTATCAAGTTGTAATACTGCTGAAGAGTTTCCCAAATCTAAGAGGAATAGTATTCTGCCTAAATTATCAACATCGTTGTCAATCCATTCGTGAAATACCCAGCTTTTGCTGGCTGAAGAGTCGTACTCTGAGTAAAGACTGATCTTAGCTTCAATCCCGTGTTGAAGCTCAGTAATTACTCCGTTTCTACCTCTCCCACCACAGGTAAAGATCCGATTGGGCTGAGGAAACTTTTTTTTCAAACTTGGTGAATTTTTTCCTTTGGCCAATGTTTCTGATTCTTGATAGGGGCTCGTCGTTACAAAGTCGTATGTAGGGTGCCAACTTGTAATAGGCTGGCAGAGCTGTATTTTTTTACGCGCTAGTAGCTGATGACATAGTGTCAGCGGCAGCTAAATTGTTCTACCTCCACAGGCGTAAGTTCTTTGAATATATGACAGACTCACCATGTAGGTTCCACCGGAGCTTGAATCTCCTTCAATGATTATTAAGTCGCCACCACTTTTAGATATATCAAAGCCATCATAACTGATACATGCCGCTGCTGGTCCACAACTTATTTCAAGCTCACCAATTTTACTTTCAGAGGATAATAGTCCTTGAGCATCATCATCGATCTCAATATACGAAAGCAAACCATCTTCTCTGATAAGATATATGTCATCTTTAGTCTCCCTGTGCCGAGGCGTTCGAGGGGGGCGTATCCAAGTAACCCAGAGTGGCATTTTTTGACCGTGAAAGCATTGAAGAGTTGGATGAACCGACATATTATGATCTGCTACAGCTGGATTACCATGGAGCATGCCCTCATAAACAGAAACGAAGGACTCGTAAACAAGCATGAAAGATGTCTTTACTGAAAGTGGAATCAAGAGTAATGGTAACTTGTGATGTTCGTGCAACAAGTTTCCTTTTGGGTTACTAGGGCGTATCATCTTGAGGTTGATACCGAAGTCCCAATTGTACAAGAACATTCGTGTTTTTCCTTTTTGAGCTACGATAACTAGCAAAGTTACGCTCCTTCTATCAGAAACAGCGTGATATAAGAATTCCATTTTGAGAATGGCTCCATCAATAAATATCTGAGTTTCAGATTCAACGAATTTTAAATGGTTGTCCAATGCAAATTGCTCTTTCAATTTCTTCCGTGAGCTTAAAGCACACAAAGTCAGAATACCTTCGGAGCATCCCAGAGCCAAATATTTTGAGCTAGGGTCGACAGCTAGATAGATCCCAGTCTGTAATCTGTAGGCAGACTTTGAAGTTCTGTACCGGCTTGAGATCCAAGTTATGCAACCCTGCTCATCAACGTCAATTCTAAGGAAAATTACATCCCCTGAGCAAAGTTGAAGAGCTAAGCTTTGTGGTGGGAGCCTACGCTTGAAATATTGACGATGCTTCTCATTGCGATCAGAATAACCTGCACCCTGCCCAAATTCGGCACATTCATCGAGATCATCTTCGTATTCTCTAAGAGAGCCTACAACACGTGCATTTCTAATGCGAGAGCCAAATCCTTCTTTTCGAATCACATCGTACAAGAAGCCATCATCGTGTAGCTCTTTTATCAGCACAAAGTCATTCTAGTTTGATCAGCGACAAAACATTATAACGGTTTATTTATTTTGAAGTGGTCTCTCATAGTGCAGTTCAGTATCTTAGTCGTCTCTATGATAGATAAATGAGTACATTTGAAGGGGGGGGACCCGAAAATTGGAATAGATACCGCAAGCTGGGTTGGTACTTACTCCGATAAAAGCTATATCGTCCTTGAAGGATTGACGCAAGCGTGCAATTAATATCCAATTTGTTAAAGAACTGGGTATCACAGTCTGTGTGAGTAACCCAAACTTTTTGGTACCGTTAGGGCCTCTTTTACCGTCTTCTAAAACCTTTTCTTGATAAAGACTAGTGATTGATCTTGTACTCAACTCTCTGTGAAGCAATCGTGGGGATTCAGTCTCCATGCTAATTGACAAGTTAAGATTTAAATTATCATCCAAACGTGATGGTAAGAAGTGGGTAAAAATTAATAAAGTAAAGAAACGAGCAGTCCACTGTTTTCTGGGTCCTACTCGCCCCTCGCAGAGACTGCCAGGTCTTAAGGTCTGACATATGGCATTTACGATAGTTTCCAAATTAGCTAACGTATCAAATTATGCTCAAGAGTTGTGACTCCATTTGAATTCCTTGACACTTCCTAATCGGATTTAGAGTTTAAATTTCATCCAATTACGTAGGAGTAGAATCATTAAACAATTTGAGCCTAATTTAGCGATACCCAAAAGCTGCGATACCAGTTAAAATACAACTCGCTGTGCGGATCACAACCCACATTTGCGAACTCTAATTATCTTATTCGGCATACTATTGCCAACATCCTAGGCCACTATTCAATCCTAATAGCAACACGCGTAATATGGTTACTCAAGATATAACAACTGATTGATCTTCATCGGCAACGTCAACATAAATGGGCTAATCACTGGCGCTATGAAAGTAATGGAGAGCGAACCAGAAAACTCTCGGGACTCTCAGAACAATTCAGAGTGTCTGCTCGCTAGCCCGGACATAAAGAAAGATGAGGTCAAAATATTAAACATACTCAAAGCATGTGAAGAAGGCCGGCTAGATGCGTTAAGAGATTTTGCTACAACCAGAGGCGGCTTCATATCAGATAATATTCGACGTCAAGCATGTTCGTCTTACATTAAGGGATATATTGGATGTAACTGACTACCACACACAGGGCCACTCCTACTTGGTGTAGGAAAATATGGTATAGGATCTCAAAGCCAAATTGAAGACACTAACAGTCTATGGTGTTTGCCAATACATCCTGATGAAGATCAAGTGAAGTTAGACGTAAACAGGTCTTTTATACACTATCCTCATGGTTAGTTTTGTTCACCTTTATCGAATTGATTTGACATGAATCTCTCGGATAGGTCGATCACTAAACGAACTTCTTGAACGCAAAAGGAAGCTGTTCGATTTAATAACTCATGTCCTACGATATTTACCGTACCTTTCATATTTCCAAGGCTATCATGATATTTGTCAAGTTTTTATGCTAGTTATGGGACCAGAAACACACTGGCCGGTAATAGCTCACCTGTCTGCTTTGAGAATTAGAGATTTTATGTTGCCAACATTTTCACAGACGTTAGCTCAGTTACATTTAATACCTTCAATAATAAAGAGGGTTAATCCAAAGCTCTGGACTCATATTTCTAGAACGCAGCCATTTTATGCGCTCTCCGGAACTCTAACTATGTACTCCCATGACATAAAAGATTATGGTGAGATAACTCGTCTTTTTGACGTACTTCTTGCAAGAGAAGCTGTGTTCTCTATTTACATTTTTGCTCAAATTGTTTTACAGCGTTCAGATGAACTATTCAATATTTCATCTGACGAACCCGAGATCTTACATTCTGTCCTTTCCAAGATTCCAAATCCACTAGGAATTGAGGCTCTTATCATAAAGACGGTTAGATTATTCGAAACGCATCCTCCGGAAGTTTTACAAGGATGGAATAAAATCTCGCGTTACAGTGTTTTGAAAACCACGCGCTGGCCAGATGCAGTTTCTAGGCAGTCCCTAGATGATGGGCGAATTTTCTTCAATAAGCAAGTTAAGGAGCTTAAAAGAGCTGAGTTAAGGGACGTGACACTAAATACGGTACGAAAGTATTGGAAACCGGCCTTATCAATCTCTATTCCTATACTAGTGAGCATTGTCTCTTTTTGGCTTAGAGACTCAGCAGGGACTACTGGGATATTTTGAATCATAAGCTTGCTGAAACCCTTGAAAATATTTAGACAAAAGTTTTAATTTCTTTTTAAAAAGTAAGAGTTAATACACTCTCAAGGAATATCTAAAATCAGATTTTCTAATCAGCATAAAACGGGTATCTCTGCGAAATTCAATCTCCTTTCATTCTTCCCAAAATCATTTAATTTACACCAGCTCCAAAAACTTTTTTCATCTCTTCGAAATATTCCCTTTGCTCTGCTGCAAGTTTTCCTTGTGCCTCACTCACAATTGTTAGAATCAAAGAGTAGTTGTTGAACATAAACCGATCTTTTTTCCTCTTCTCCATGACCAGTCCATGCTTATTCAAAAACCTATCTACCTCTACTCTTAATCTCCCTAAACTATTTGATACTGGCTCGTCGTCTCCAGCCTCTACACTGAGCTGTAATATACTGCTCAAGAACTGTCCAAATCTTTGTGTCATAAAATGTGGTGCTAATGAGAGTTTCGCCACTTCTGATGCCGTAGGCTTGCGTGTTGAAAGGGAAGAAGTCAGAAATCTCAGTGATTCACAATGGTAATCCATTATCAGTTGAAAGCGTGGCCAGAGGATCATTGAGGTGCCATTTGTGTAGCTCTCTAGAGCTGGTACCTTCCGTCGCTGGAGCTCGAATGCATAGTTTTGGTTCAACCGCACGCAGATGAGAATTCCTAGACAATCATATGTATCAGAAACCATTGATTTAGTAAAGGCCTGTCCTAGAGAAAAGGTGGGCTCGAAAATGTAACTAAAGTGTCGTGTAATATTAGAGTAAGGAATTGCAGGAGTGAAAAAGTTCGTAAGAAAAGTAAACTCAGCAGAAGCATTATCAATGAGCGCAAGATTGAAGTTACGAAATGGATACTCGAGATAATGAGTCAACTGATCTTCTTCAGCCAGGAAGGAGGGAATTGCATTTTGATTGGAGGTCTTCAGGAGATCGATTCGGCGTCCTAAATTTAAGGCTTCATGTAACGACCCAGAAGACTTTAAACTGGTTGCCGGAGTGGAAATACGTGTTCCATCGTCATGACCAAGAGCAAAATTTTTGTTAATTAGATGGACTTTTATTTTTGAAAGTGATTTTTCATAACGTGTGAACTGATTCAGAAAGTACCATCTCATAGTATTTATATATGCTTGACTAATCTCTTCGGCCAGTTGTGGATGGTGGTTGTGTAAAAATGTGTACATGTCCTTGTTCCGAATGAAATGCTGCTGTTGTACTATCTGGGTGTTAATGTTTGGTGAGCGTAGGACCTTTATTTGAGCGACGAAAAAATCCCTTATACTTTCAATTGCTTTGTATACAAGGTTATTAAGAAGCGGTTTTAGGTTGATAATGCCTTTAATATTTCGTTGATCTTTGATTTTTGAATCGAGTGCTTTCAATTTCTTCTCGATATCTGCCATTGCTCTCACCCATGCTTCATCAATGGATCCATCGACGATTTTTTTTACAGTAGCGGGAGAAATACTTATCTCTTCAATAATAGGACTGAGCGCATGTTCAGCATTTTTTCGATTATCCAAACTTATGCTCAACTTTGTTGATCGGGCTTGAATTATCTCTATTTCTGCGGAAACTAGTGCTAATTCTTCTCGAAAGGTTATTAAGTTTGATTCGACAGAGCTTAGTACCTCGTCACAGGAACGTATGGTAGAGTGTAGCTTTTCTAATCTAGATCTGTCTTTTTTATCTAGGATTAATTCGTTAATTGATTTTTGAGTTGCACCTGTATGATCACCCACATTCTTCAGTTGTTTGGAAGGCAATAGTTGAATCATGACCAAGTATGCTAACAGGACTTTCAGCTATTTCCCGTAAGCTCAGTCCCTCAAAATTGACTTCAAATTCAAGATCATCATGCACCGTATCCTCAGAGTTTTCTTCTAGTGAATAGTACGAGTGTTCATCATCTGAACACACTAATATCTCTTTTAAGACTTGTTGAGACTCAGAGCACTCGGTGCTGAGAAGAGTTGGCGTCATGCTAGAGTCTGTAATAGTCTTTGTTGCTGGTAGGGAGTTTGGAGTAGCCTTATTACTGTTGACAG
This sequence comes from Golovinomyces cichoracearum, assembly GCA_003611235.1. Classification (NCBI taxonomy): domain Eukaryota; kingdom Fungi; phylum Ascomycota; class Leotiomycetes; order Helotiales; family Erysiphaceae; genus Golovinomyces; species Golovinomyces cichoracearum. Next base: position 10,963 of record MCBS01024916.1, read on the forward strand.
ATGAGAAATGAGTAAGAGATGACTTCAGAGAAGAATTTGAAACAAAATGATTACTCTGTTGGCGAGCTGGTACTGAGGTTGTGGCAGGCGTCATCGCATGCCCTGCGAGACGATCCAGCCACATAGCACTTGCAGTTCCCCGTCAATGTGTGAAATTTTAGATTGCCTCCGTGGTTGCGAAATAATCTTCATGTATGGTAGGTAGATCTGGGTTATAATTCTTACAGTGATGTGTTCGTGTAGCGCGAATGATACATTACATTAGATGTGAAGGATTGCTCCTACTTGGATCCGTGCTTCCTTGACGGATTTCATGGCCCTGATTGGCTCGGATTTTTGGCGCTATTTTTTTCGCTCTACATGTTTAATCTTTAAAATTTCCGTTTATCCTTCACACGGCTTCTCGCTCCACCTTCAAAAGCATCCTGTGAAATCAGCATTCAGCCCAATATCTTTGTCGCACTTTCCTTCAATTCAATCATTTCTTATCATTATTTGAATATCTGGATTTAAGATACAATGGCGGATCCTGATGTTGTATGTTGTTCTCCTTATGTCCCGCCTTGCCCCACTACCGGTTACACGTAGCATTTTCAAACAATATTGCCAGCGATACGGATTTTCTAAGGAGTAGAACTGATTTCTTCCTCTAGAATTTCGATTCTGCTGATGCCGGGGCCTCCGCAACATACCCCATGCAATGCTCTGCACTGCGCAAAAATGGATTCGTCGTGATCAAGAATCGTCCATGCAAAATCGTAGAAATGTCGACCTCAAAGACTGGCAAACATGGCCACGCGAAAGTTCACCTTGTTGCCATGGACATTTTTACCAATAAGAAGCTTGAAGAACTTTGCCCGTCTACTCACAATATGGATGTTCCAAACGTCGTCCGTAAGGAATATCAATTGGTAAGAACCAGAAGAATATTTGATTTATCTTAAATTAAGTTTTACATAGCTTGATATATCCGATGATGGTTTTCTTTCCCTGATGAGTGACGATGGTGAAACCAGGCACGATGTTCAGGTCCCTGCAGGGGAGATTGGAACCAAAATACGTAAATATTTCACCGAAGAGGAGAAAGATACCAGTGAGTTCTAAAACACACGTTAACACAGATCATTGTTGACTCCGACTCACTCAGATGTAACGGTTCTCACTTCGATGGGTGAGCAACTTGCAATTGAAGCCAAAGAGGCCCCTCATGCCACTTGATTTAACATGACTATCACTTTGACTTTGCGGAATCGAGCTAAAAATTGGTCGTTAAAGAATTTTTATTATTTTAGATAACAAGCACATTGCACCCGCTATCGGATAGTAGTTGCGCTGGGGGGACTTTCTGGGAATTTAGAATTCGGACGGAAAATTTTTCCAAAACTGTACGGATCAAAATTTCAATTATAATTTGGGGGTCCCTTTCCACGCATTGTTGATTTTGTAAGAAGGTCGACATCAGAAAAAATGAGTATCAGGCCCTCGAGAAGCGTTTGCTGCTCTCTGTTGTAACTGAGTGGTCATGAATTGGTCTAAAATAAAGTCAAACTTCAATTTTTTAAAATTTCGAAATTATTCACTCGAGCTATTACGAGATCTACACTCTGAGGGAAATGAAACTAAATCTCATGATTATAATTATGCTCCAATTGCATATGTAATGAAAATGTTAGAATCTGAAATTGTACATAATTCGAACTTTTACCAAAAACTTTTGTAAGCATTTCGCGTTTCCCATAAAGGCTGAGAATCGCGAAATGAACTGATAATGACAACAATTCACTTAATCAAACAAGCAGGGAAATAGATATTCATATAGAGAATATTTCTAGCCCGTAGGCAAGGTCCCGAGTCAGGATCGAGCTATCAATGATGCGAGCACAGTAACACAAAAATATAACCTGATGTCGTCTCAAAGTATAGAATACTTTCGCTTCTCTCGCAACGAATCATGCACCGAGGAAGGATGCCGCGCTCAAAAATTCTACATTGAGGATGGCAGAAAGTTTTGCCGCTTTGGCCACGAGCAGGCTGTTAGTTATCTCTTCCAAGAACATCGTGACCGGAGATAACTAACGATTTTATCAGGGCTTTACACAAACACAACAAGACGAAGACGACTTCAATTCCCAAGGCGTCACCTCGCGAAAGAGAGGACCAGTACGAGAGCACACAACTGCTACTCTAAATGGATCTATGGCAAAGGAGTTATATTTACAATGTCTCCAACTGATTCTCTGGAAACAATGTCATTGGCTTACAACAGTAAAGGGACTAAGTGCTGAATTTCAGGTAATAGTTAGAGACCTATGGACGTTGCGAGTCGGAAAAGTGTTGTACGAAAAACGTAGAAAGTTCCATTTTCAAACTGAGACCGATCGAGCACCATTTAGCAGTCAAAGTGAAGTTGATTCGATAGGTCACCCTAGGATTAGAGCACTTAAAAAAGAAAAGAAAAGTAACTTATTATTGCCAAAGTTATTGGAGACACTTTCTCTTTGTTATCTTGGAATGCTACTCATGAGACTCCCAATAGGTGTAGGAGAAGTACTTGGCTGGGTCACTCGAAATGAAATCTTGTATCTGAGAGCAGTAAGTTTTGAAAATCGATTGAATAATGTACGGAAGATAATTGTTTTTCCAAAGTTGAAAGCTCTACCGAAATACATGAGGTCGAAGCTTCCAGCCCAGTTTCACAGTGCCCTTGAGCTAAAAGTACCTCTTAATGGACCAGCGCTTTACGGCAAAATCCAGGAATTGATTTTTTTTTTTCATAACCATTATCATATGTCATTCCCACCTCTGAACTTACCGTTGCTCGCCTACAAATATATTTTAAATCTTGGACTTCCAAGTATGTCTTATCTATGACCAGGAAGACTATGACTGATATTAATAGTTGAGGTGTACCCTGCGATAGAGCGATTGAAGGATGTATTAAGTCTCGAATTTAAATTTCAAGCTCCAAGCTCATCAACCAATGGTCATCGGATCTCGTATCCAGAGATACAGCTCATCGGCTTAATTGTTATTGCAACCAAACTAAGTCAACCACATGATGACATAACAAGAGAACCTGAAAGCGAACTACATCCCACATTAATCAAGATTGATTGGGAAAAATGGGTGAACACAATGGCGAACAGAAGATTAGACAGAGAAGCAGAGATTAGCCTCAAAGAAACAGATATCTGGACTATGAATGATAGAAGACTAGACCTGTATTTAGATTGGTTTCAACAAAATATGTTGGATGATCGAGATTCGAAGGGTTAGTCAGAATGTACATTGCTATAAATTTGAATTCAGCTAACATATTTCTAGTCTCTGAAAATCTTCTCAATCTGTTCCCTCTCCAAAATGTGGTCAACCAGCGCTTAGATGATTCAGATCTTGAGATGCCAACTAGTCGCCTAAAGACAATACAAGAAGGCTTGGTCTTACAAAAAGTATGGCCCCCAGGAGACGATGTTTCTGTACATGTCAGAAGGCCAGGGGAGCTTTACAAACGTTATCGAAATTTGACGGAATTAAATTTTTATGCCGAGATGTTCTATACACTTGCAGGTAAAGACGCTTGGTCTTACTCCGGTGGGAAAATTTGCAGGAGCTAATAAATTTTTAGCCTCTACAGCTGGGATTCCACTCAAGATGTTTATGGGGGTAGTTTCTCAACTGGAGATCCAGCTTGATACGTGGGTAGCTGCCGAGAGGAATAAAAGGTTAGCTTTGGAAGAAAAAACCCAAAAATGAAAACTCATACTACGTACCTATGTGATATGATTTTTCGGGAAGATGGAGATATGCCATAATAAAATGTTACAGGAGTAAGAATTTAATAAACGGATCTGAGGTATGAACTCATGGAGGATGTAAGGGAAAATAATCTGAGAGAATTCTCGAGTTCTCAATGAGGAACACGACACATGAGAGAGTTGAGAAGGTGATAGCAAGAAATCTCGGAGGGACATGTAAGAAAAACGTATTTTATCAACATTAATGATGGCTGGATGCATGAGAGACAGAATAAAAAAGCATTTTCACTACGCGTGGCTGGGAGATGGGGTATGAGAGGTGCTCTGTACCATCCTTGAACAATTTCTCTTGCCCATTACTATATCTGTGTTTGGTTATTTCCTATCCTTTTTACAAACTAAAGATAATCTGAGTGGCATTTGGTTGAATCGAGTAACTTTTCGTCTTTTGCGAAATCTGGTTCAGCTTCTTTGGTCTATTGTTAAGAATACATTAGGCTTAAGCCTATGATCTAAAGATTGAGAAGAATGCCAGGTGACATGGATAACTATCTAAACTTCTGTGGTAAAGACATGTTCATATATTTATGGTGGGACGAAAAGAGACTTTTGCTCACAGATTTTTGCTTATTTGCATCAATTAAAAGATGTAAAATTAGAAATATTAATTTGGATACTGCTTCATATATTACTTGAGAAGGTATGAACTTATGTACAAAAGACGATGCGTCAATGATTCATCAATCGAAAGTAATGCTCTCTGCCAACCTTTAGCATTCATGAAACATGTTTTTGGGCAATCATTGTTAAAGTTTCAATCTAAATGAAACTTGCTATGCATATATTTTTATACATACTGACAAGTCTTCTGGCACTCACACAGAATAACATTCGTAGATGCTGCTACCCAGGAATTGAGGATTGCTCGACTACCCTCTACTCTGAGGATCTGTTAAGGGCTTGAGCCAGTCGGCAGAAGCACAAAAGCAAAGCCATAAAAATTGAATTTTTAATTTTCTATAGATCTTCTGTAAATGCGTATTTACACGCATGATATCCTCCGTGAACTTGCCTCGATCAGTGATCATCCACCAACGATCTACCGGGTTCCTTTCGACGGTTTAGTTCCGATTTTCGCGATTAAGCCGCACAACAAGGATGGGCGTTTGGAACAATCAAGGCACAACTTACCGGAGAAAGTGTATCACCATAACACCATTGTACAAGTGCTCTTAGGAGTTGAACCTACTATGTATTATAAATATCTGGATTTCTCCACACTCTTCCTCCAAGTGAGACCGCCGGACGAACACAAGCCACCTATATACCCCAGACTTACTGCAACGTAAAGGTCTTACTGCCAGGGACTCAAGGGGCCAGGCCGCCAGGAACAAGTGTCAATTGGGGCTATGAGCGCTTCCAGAAAAAG
>MCBS01024917.1:0-16168 GCA_003611235.1 Golovinomyces cichoracearum
CGGTCCAGATGGCATACCACAATACCATCCGACCTCAGATAGTGTATTAATGAAGAGTAAAAGAAAGGCAACTAATACGATGAAGTTCAGGGGGAACATTAAAAAAGCGGAGTCGCTTAGACATGAATGAGTAAAAAAATGGGTAATAATCCAGTGATATGATCTAAGCCTGGTTTGTAGCGATAAATGAGAAATGTAAGGATACGACATGGAAGCCCCTGCTAATTCAGCGACACAAAACTTTCCCTAGTACCTCTGTACAGTCAATCTCCACTTCCCACACTAGAAGATCTCGTATCGCGAAATGGCGCAAATTTTTTGCATTATCTATCAGACATATTTTATCTCGTATTTTATGCATTTCGCATATTAATTTTTCTAAGCCTCTCGGTTCTTCTGGAACTAGGGGTAAATACTTATAAAGGTGAAACTTTTATCCTGTAAAGACCTGGCTCCGTTCTACTCTAAAAGGCTTTCGTTAACCGATCATAGAGTTGTGACAAAACCACAAGTTACGGTAACTATCAACATATTGAACAAGCTATATCAATGACAAAGCTAAATGCGAACAAGAAACCTCATATTCGATAAATCATTTTAAAAAAAAATTATACTATAAAATTGAATAACATGGCTGAGCTTATATCCACTCCGCGTATTACCTCATCCCATCTAGACAGTTTTACCAACCGCACAATTCGTCTTTTAGGAAAAGTTGCACAACTACGCGGCGAGACGGCAATTCTTGATAGCGATGGCAACGTTACTTTACATCTCAATCGTGAGGCACATTTGACAGTAGGTCATGTCGTCGAAGTCGTCGGTAAAGTTAATCAGGACTTAAGTGTTCGTGTCCTGAAGTCTACCGATGTGGGCAAAGATGGTATGTAGTATTTTTTTCTTTTTTTTTAGATAGTCACTTCCCTCTCCTCTTCATAAAGAATTAGCGTGTAGTGTTCAATCACGTCGTAAAAGAAGAATTAAATAAAAAAAGATACGTCACAGAAAGCTTCTTACACACATATACGCATGGATGGAAATAGCCAATATTCATAGGTTACTTTTCATGGTCGCTCATTCCGTTTAGTTGATTTAGATATTGCTCGAGCGGTGGTTGACGCGACTCATCGATATAAAAACATTTTCTACAAGGAATGAATACAAAGAAAAATTTCCCGACAAGTTGTCAGTTGAATCGGACCATCATTCAATTAAATCCTTAGAGAATAACATTGAAAAGCGTAGATCTTGAGCTTTTTTAACGAAAATAAGACGGTTCAAATGCCTGTTTTTTGCTGGTCATTATTATTTTGAAATTTTATGAAGAGAGTTATATTGAAACTGTTTGTCCTTGATGTAATATAAAAGATTAATGTGGTATTGCTGGTTCAGCTTACTGATATCGAGGAATAAGTAACTCAAGAAAAAGTTGGAACAAGAACCAACACTGATAAGTCTGATTGGATCTACATTTTTTCCATTAACCGTTTTTGATGCTTGCTCAACAATCTCGGTTGGTTTCAAAATCCAAATTTTCCGTTGATTTGACTAGAGACTCTTGTTTAACAGAGATATCAGTGATAGTATCTTCCATATTTTTATCATTAAAACAACTAAGATTCTGCCAGTTTATATTCGTAACGTCTTCCACGGGGTTTTCTTGGAGATCAAAGTTTAGATCTGGACATGGGTTTGAGTTGAGAATGTCATCGGGGAAAAAGTCTTCTATAGTGAAGCTTATGTCCATATCTAAGCTAGTAGCAGCTTCAGAAAATGCCGGAAGACTTCCAAAATCAAGATTTAGAACGGGCGATTTGCTTTTATTAGATTCTGAAATTAATTGATTCAAAGTAGCAGTGAAAGGCGATTCAAAGACATCATTAACTATATCTGTTGAGCACCGGTGAGTATTACTAGACGTTGGACGGAACTCTTTCAACCGCCCAGAAGATTTAACTGAACGGGAGGAACGTGACATGCTTCGGGTGATAACTCCGTATCTTGGAGATTTATGAGGCGGCGTTTTAAATAGGTCTATAGTCAATAAATCTGAAGCAGATATGGTGAGACATTGGTTGTCTATTTTCGAATCTTCATCAAATAGCTGCAATATCTGAGCCTCAATATCCTCGTTGGATGGTTTGGGGGTAATATTCTGCCCTTCAACTTTTTTGCTATCTGGGCCGGAAGAACAAACTTTTTTTACTTTCACGATATTATCTGAGATGAATTCATCCGATATTTTAGGATCCATATCTTTCATTGGAGACGGGAATAGAAGACGCCGAGTGTTTCCTAAGTCGTTTTCGAGATCAATTGGGCTTTGTCGAGTGCCTACTGATCGTACAGGACTAGATTGTGTCTCTGATTGTTTGATGGAGACGTTACTTTTAAAATTTGCATTTAAATTATTCGTAGATACAGCTGCTTGTTCCTTTTGTTTTAATAATTGTTGTTCAAATAATGTGCCATTTAGTTCTAGTGAAGGTGCTTCGTGGCACCCAACCACCTCGCTCAGCGGGAATAGTGAGTCAGAGGGCATATGGCTGGCTTCCGAGGCTGGAGTTGGTAGAGAGGAGCTCTGATTTTTTTTGGACCTTGAAAGTCGTTGCGTGGGTCGTTTTTTTGGTTCAATTTTGCTTGTTTTGTCAGAATTATTTTCCCACCGCTCCTCTGGTCGAGAAGTTTTGTACTTTGACATCCAGATTCCACAAGCTTCAGTTATTAGTCTATTTATTAATTTTAGATGAATGTCATGGAATTTCACTTACGATTGCATAATAGATATTCATTATAATCATCTTGACTTTCATCTTTACCGAGATACTTCTTAATCAGATTATAAGATGTTGGATTTCCTTCAGAGTCCCTAGATAAGATTATAATTGCAGTCACACGACCTGGCTCATCCGAGTACTCAAAGTATCCCGGTTGACCCTTTATCTCCTTCGACCAAGCTTTTCTCCAGGTTGGAGTTTCGATAGCACCACAATTACAGCAAAATGGAGGCATCTCACCATTTGCAACTGCATTTTCAAGTTTTTGCTTAATCATCTCTTTTTTTGAGAATGATTGGCTTATAGCTAAAGAAGCTGGACCGGCATTCAAAGGCTGCAGGCTCTTTGATTGCGCTGGTATAGGTATCTTAAATATTGGGACTTCAACTGAATCCAAGAGTTTTGGCTTTTTTTGGGAATACTGAAGTCTAGAGTGAGGTAATATGGGGTCGCTTGCGGGTATCTTTGATCGAGGAAATGAGTCATTCGAAGTTGTATTTGCCATCTTTGGAGTTTCACGGATTAAAATTGGCAGCGGAGCTATCACTGGCTCACTTCGACCTGAGATCACTTTTTCTCCTGGGTCAGGGGGATTAGGGGGGTTAGAATTGATAGACTGGTTTTGAGAATTTGATATAAATGGAGGAGTTAGACTATTTTGTCTTAATGAGGTATGCATTCGAGTATCATCAGACATGGTACTATTATTACGGGACACAGCGCATCTGGCTCGAGCGTGTTGGCGAGAAACTGGCATCTTAGTTGGTAGCTGATCCATAGGTCCGGGACACTCTTCTTCAATAATAAATTCCATAGGCATATGTTTGATCGAACTCTTTGCGAAGGCAGAGTACCGTCGTTTTAAATTTTTAATATTCTTCTGTGCCTCATTCTCGGAGCCTTTCATCTCGGGAGCTACCGCATTAATTTCTCTGGCATTTTTGTTAGGGTTGCCAACGATATAGCCGGAATCTGAAAGTGGTAGTTGTGGCAAGCTTGGGCTTGAGGGACATGGTGTAATGGATCTTATGCGAGGGGTGTGGGGCTTCATCACTGGTGGGGATGATGTCATTCCAGGTGGTGTCTCTGTATCAGAAGAGGTACAGTTTCTCTCTGGGAAGACTTCAATAGATTGTGTAGGGTAATTTGGTTGATTATTTTTTTTCTCGAGGTGCAGTGATGATTCTTGAGATGTTAATGAGTTTCTTCGAAGTCTTAGTTTTAGCTTCGGTTTAGTTATTACATTTTTCTGTTCCTTTATCTGTGAGACTAGTTCAGGTAATTGTGATGATTCTGCTCGACAACTTTTATTCGGACTAGAATCCAATGTTGAAGGTCTAAGTGACCTTAAAGAGCCGGATGTACTTGCTGGAACTCCAAGGCTAGGACTTCGCTCAAAAGTCGTAGAGGAATTCCGTTGGGCTTTATTTTTTTTGAGTCTCTTCTTTGAATCGGTAGCCTCACTTTTGTCAATTCTTTCTTCGTTACTTGATATAATTTCTTCCACTGTAGATATCCTGGCTTTTTGGTCTCTTACTCTCTTCGCAGACATCTTAGACGAAGACTTGTGATTCTTTTGCGACCTTCTCATTACATCCGAGTCTTCCGTACTTTCATTTCCAGAATATTCTGTTATCATTGAGTTAAACAAGAATGGAAGATTTTGTTGAAGCCTCTGAGAAGTGTTGGGTTGATCCCATGTAACCTGATTTGCTCCGACTTTGTGACATTTGGTCAAATTGGTTGAAAAGCAAATTTTCCTTCGAGCGGCTAAATCTGCTTGATTTAATGAGTCCCATTCACTAAAATTGGAAGTATTCGATGCGGCGCATAAATTCTGTCTACATTTACAGATCGTTTTAATTGATTCCACATCAGGAGTAGGGACAGGGACTAATTTCATTCTGACCTCTAGAGTTTCTTTCACGTCACCGGAAAATATGCCATAAGCATCATGATACACCCGACCCGTTATGAGTTGTTTTGACGGAGTGGCCGGGGTCGAATCTGATGATGGAGAGAAGGCTGATAAAGCTCTTGATAAAAGTCCTTGTCCAAAGAGAGGGTAATCACTTTCCGAAAAATCATGCGTGTAAATGGTGTAATCTTGATTGGTTCCGGTAATAAGCTCTGGACTTGCCTCAATTATTGCTCGTAGGCAGGTCTGAAGCAAAACTACTCCAACGGTGGTTGTCTGGTCTATCGAAATCTTTCTTATTGGCAAGACATCGGGCCATCGAGCCAGGTGGTTTGTCTTGTTCTGACCATCAAAAGTATATAAAATTTTTACTAAATTTATTGTTATTTTGATAGGTGATGCAGTTTATTTGTAGAAAACGTACATCTCATTGACCGTATAGATTCCTCATGATTGTGATCAGCAGTATCACCGGTTGCCATAGTAGATACTGCAAAGTTATTCCTAGTGATCTAGTGATAGAAAGCTCTATTGCGCGCTGATCGCACTGGCCGAATATTTTCAACGTTTCATACATAGAGTTCTCATAGTTCGCTTCTCCCGAAGTATGGTTGACGGTTGGCTAGGTGTATTGTTTTCATTCTACATCAGCGGGTTCCGTGCATATCAACAAATCTAAGATGCGCGTTCATTTCGACGCGACGCGATTTGAAATTTTTAGATAAGTACGGGATGTTAATCAATTCCTGGATCCCTGTAACTAAATTTGAGAGTGCATGCTCTTCTAATATTATGGATCTTTAATGATGATTAAATTTCATAAAACATCACATCGTTAGAGAATAGTTACGAACCGATCCTTTTGATTAGGAGTTCAAATTCCAGATTCTATGGCATTTTTCCCAATAGTTCTGCGTATACGGGCTCTATTTGCAATTGACCGCAAACGCGTCACATACTACCTAATACCATGATCATTCCGATTACGGTAGCTGGGGGTTAGTTTCTTTTTGTTATGCTCCTACAGCCTCTTCTATTCAATGGATCTGCTAAATGTTACTGTTATGATATAGCGGTACTTATTTGCCAGGATTAGTCGTATTTCTTTCGAAAATCTCATACACTACTTCTTTAACACCTTGTTTGCCAGCAGATTTCTTCAAAAAATAGTCAATTACTTTATTTATATCCCTATCTGGCCCTCTCAATGCTTCCTTCACTGCCTCTTCTGACGGGAGTCTATATTTGTTATGGGGATAATCTGGGTAGTCATCACCATTTAACAGTTTTAATGGCTGAATACTATCAGTTTGGAAGTAGGGTTCCGTGATCTCAGCCTCTGATTTGACATCTTTGACCAAGGGTGGATTCCACTTCGGCTCTCCGAGCTTCGACATCAATAATTTATCAACACCTTCATTGAAATCTGATTTTTGCATAAACCGGGCTGCTAGGGCATGTTCACGTTGAAATGCTTCAGCAATAGTCCATTTCTTACCAATCTGCATTAAACGAAGAGTCACGCAAAGACTCGTTGGTGAATGACGAGAGAGAAGTTGTAGCGTCTCTTCCGCCCATGCCTTGTTGATCCCATTCTCAGCTTTTAGGGCAGATGTAATACTGATTATACTCCCTTTGTTAAAGCATCGATCTATAGCCTTTCGCCTTTCGCCTGATATTAACATGGGCTGATCATATGGCAAACCTGTGACGAACTCTTCAATTGTCGAATCTATAAGATCTAATCTTTCTTCGAGTGAGTCATAATCCTTGAACCGAAGTTCTGCAAGACGAAGCTCAAGAGGATATAATGAGCTAGAATGTACATAATGTGTTGCGACCCCAGCATAGAATGCATTCACACCTTCTAGTCTCTCACCTGTAAGCGCTAGATAAGTACCAATTGATCCATTCAGTCGAGGTAGAAAGAAGGAGGCACCGACATCAGGGAAAAATCCAATCTTAGTTTCGGGCATTGCAAAAACGGTTCTTTCTGTTGCTATTCGTATTGGCGCGTGTATACAAAGTCCAGCCCCTCCACCCATTGTATATCCATCCATAAAGGCAACGTAGGGCTTAGTGTAAGTTGCAATTAAGTGATCAAGTTTATATTCCAGAGCAAAATATTCGTTTGATTGTTTCTGCCCTTTCTCTCCCATACGATTTAGTTCAACTAGTTTGACCACGTCACCGCCCGCGCAGAATGCGCTCTGGCCGCATCCTTTTATAATAATAATATTAGCCATGTCTGACTTGGCCCATTCTTGTAATCGGGGCACAATTTTTCTGATCATTGAGCTGCTGAGTGTATTATGCTTTGATGGACGATTGAGTTCGATGAGGCGAACGCCGAAGAGTGTGTTGAAAAGAACGTCCTCTTTTTCGTCTCCTGGCAGCTCTCTAATTACTTCAGGTTTATCGTCTGACATGGAGGGTTTTTCGCCAGGACTGTTTTCAGAAGAAGCTTTAGTGTTCTGAATCCTGATGGAGTTATCTGTGTCGATTTGATAAGGGTTTCCCATGCCATTCTTATGAGAACTTTCAATAACTTTTGATCGAAGAGGCATTTCGACTTCTTTTCTCTGGTGACGATTTTCGGATAAGAGTTCCGAATTTTGAGGCGAGGTATCTTTGCTTATTTCCTGAAATTTAATTACAGTAGTTGACTGTATCTGTCAGTGACCTCTAAGATTTTTCGATAATTCCTCACATATTTTAATGTTTTTGATGCAGAGAACGTGAACTTAGCAACATCTGCATGGCGAGCTTGAATGTGATATAATGCTCTCGCAGCTCGCAGAATTCCAGGAAACATGAAGTAAATAAAGTTTGTAACGATAAGAATAGGGTTTGTTTCAGTACATATGAATTTTTCACGTTAAGGGTTTGACTTACCTCGAATGCACGTTAATCGTAGCAATTTTATACTATTTTGACTAATCCATTTTGGGACTTATGCTACAGCGGAATTTTCATTCCAATGATATCTTGCATTAGAAAGTGAATCTTAGTCACTATCATACTTTCTAACAAACATGTATTGCGGTGATTCAATTAATCAAGATATAATTTTGTGGTTCTTTAGTAAAAAGAGTGCATGAAGGAGGGAGATTTTAAAGAGCTGATAGAATCTGTTACGCTTCTCAACTAATCCGTGGTTTTAAGTCACTTTGGTGTTTGTCCAGTATCATGTCTAACGCCCTCTTTTCAATCACGACCCTTCCCATTTCTAATAGATTTTTAACATCTAAGTCTGATACAGTCCTTACCTTTCCATCTTCACCAGCGTTGTCCATAGCGTGGATGAGGTTTTTTGGATTTCCATTTACTACGAACAGGCTTCGTCCGTTGGGTTTTCCCCAATGATTGTGCTCAAGAATATGCTTCAAGTAGTGCGGATCTGGAAATTCAATCTCCAAATCATCCTCGCAGACTATTAGTTCACCACGTCGGTATCGCCAACTAAGCGCTGTTCGCCACGCAAGATCATATATCTTACGCGGCAGTCGAGTCGAGAAATCTCGGGGCTTTGGCCCAAAAACGACACCACCACCTACTATCGCTGGTGATTGTCTGTGACCTAGACGTGCTTTTCCAGTACCTTTTTGAGGACGTATTTTACGGTGAGACCCGTGTACTTCAAATCTAGTTTTAGTTGATGCGGTGCCTTGGCGTGTGCTATCACCCTCGAAGACAACAGCACGGTGGAGGATATCCCGCCTTAGAGGTAAAAAAAGGTGTTTGGAAGAGTAAGACTCGAATCTTAAAGGCTCCATTGTGGGAAATTGATAGATAGTCGTTAGTACTTCAGGCTCTACATTCATGTTAGTGAGATTTACTTTCAGGTGCTAGCGAACATGCTCTGAAAAACAATATTCTGATTACTGAATGTGCTTTGTATTGCGTGCGGTTTCGTTCCGAAATTTTGGCGTGATTTTGAAAAGGCTTCTGTTGCCAATGGCCTGAGTAGTTGGGGCACAAGATATTGCTGTAGGGTTGATTAACGAAAGCACCCGACAATCTAATGGAGAACACACTATTAACGGGTCCTTAGGTAGGTGACTTTTAGATGATATTAGGCTGAGTGGAAGTTTTTGGAACCGTTTAATCGTCATATTTGGGTTGACGGATATTATTTGCAGGAGAAGATAGACTTATTATTTGATCGCTACTATACTTTCGGCAAATCATTTAATCTTACCTTCAGCACCTCAGGTACTTTACACATCAATGTAAAAATGGCTATGGGTCGTCGCATAGAACTCAATCTTCTCAGCTACAGATCCAATCTGGGGAAAAAGACATTCACATGTTTATCCAATCTATTGGAAGATGTTGCTGTTGGTGAGGCAGTGCCAACCCGACGAGGACTCGACCCCAACTTGGTCACATCAAGTAGAGAAGAAAGACGACTCATGAAACTGGGAATCCCTCCCATCGGCTCTAGACGGCGCCGTGCTGCAATTAAAACTTCAGAAAATATCCCATTCGAGCAGCTACCGTATTTATGCTTCCAAGAAGCCAGGAAAGTTTTGCTAGATGAGCGAAAAGATGTTATCAAAAAGATTAATACGGAAAGAATAAGGATTTCGAATTTGCTCCGCCAAGATCCTTCGAAACTAGTTGGTGGACAACAGCAAAAAGACTCAACTTTACGTGCAATGAATAATTACCTTACAAAATTAAAAATTGAAGCGGATATTAACGATCCTATGATCAAGAAACGCTTTGAAGATGGATTAGGTAAACAAATACAAATTTCCAAGTGACATTCATACTATGGCTGAAGTAAATACAGGAGATATGAATAAGCCCATTTATCGTCATCTTGCATGTGAAAAATGGAAAGGCTATCATCGCAAAATTCTCGTGCAGCGTATAGAACAATTTTCCGTTGTCCCGGATCTTCTATCAACATTTGAACCCATAGCTGCTGTAAATGTAGCATTTCGACGACGAAAAGTTAAGCCTGGAGATTACGTTGATTCTCGGGTAAGCGAAGTCCCTGCACGGCTGAAAGTCCAAGTATTCGATAAGGGTGAACGAATGATCTCTGTAGTCATGATTGATGCAGACGTCCCTGTGGTGGAAATAGATAATTACATCCAAAGATGCCATTTTCTTGCAGTGAATATTCAAATTTCACCGACACAGACCTCTGTGCCTCTTTCCAAACTTAACCCGGAAACACAAGTTGTAGTCCCCTGGCTACCACCATTTGCTCAAAAAAGTCCAGAATATCACCGCTACTCCATTGTCGTTTTGGAACAAGAGTCTGGCTCTATACTTGACTTGGAAGAAGTAAAAAAGACCATTCCACAAGGTGGATTTTCATTGCAGGACTTTATTTCCCGCATTAGCGCACGTCCAATAGGGTTGAGCTTATTTCGCAGTATTTGGGATGAGGGAACAGCTGGTGTCATGCACCGGGCATCCATTGAGGGTGCTGGCATCGTGTTTAAGAGAAGGAAGGTAATTGCACTCAAACCGAAAGAAAAGCCCCGTGGATGGGATGCCAGGCGCGCACATCCTAAGTACGATGTCCTGATGGGAAAGAATAGGCGGCCTTTTAAGAAAATTCTGAGGAGAAGGTAGAACATCTTATAAATGCTACGACAGCAGCATATTCATTCCTCAATCTCCATCTGCCTTCTAATTCAAAATATCAATTTACACACAAAAATTAGACTGACTTATTCATTCGTTTCTCTTCTTACTACAACGAGTAATAATGATATTTTTGGATCTTTTTCTTAGCCCTAGCGTTGAACATGTATCAGCATAAGAAAATAATTTAGTTCGTTCTACATTTATGTTCTAGCCTAAATAATGTCAAGATGAGATTATTTAGAAGTTAAAATACCTAGCGGGTAATATATTTCCAAATCACGAATGTAATTGAATAAATAGACACCTCAGATCTGTTTGATCTATCTAAAAAAGCGTGTAAAAATCTTACCAGACTATCTCAATATTATTCAGGTTAATTTGCAAGCAGCTAATATCTGGTGGGTTTAATTATCAATCTGTCTATCATGCTATTATTTACTGAATAAATTTTCATAAAAACCCCTTACAAATGGTCAGCATCTAAATGTTGTAAATATCCAATTGTTATAATTACTTGAACAATAAAATACATACTTTTTTTTTAAAATAGAAACTTGAGAACAACGCCCCTGAGGAGGATCATTACCCAAAACAACGAAAATTCATGACGTAATAGTGTTGCCTTGCTGGACGGGTGCATGAAAACAAGCATTCCACCATTGTTATAAGCTGTAGCCCACGTATCGTTGCGACTGCTTGATTTTTCCTCCAAAATTCCTTGGGTTTTGAGAATACCGAAAAGTAAACTTATCACAGCTAGGAAACCCACTATAAAACAGACCTTAGGCCATACAGGGCCAGTAACGGCCTTGTAAAAGCCAAGGATGGTGCCTGGCTCGGGAGTAGTTGTAACAGGCCGGGATGCTAGATAAACTCGCATACGCTCCCGTACTTCTTCGTGAGTACCCTGGAGGCGATTGTGACGATGGCTTGTATGAAGAGCATCTTCTACTTATGTTACCGCTGTTTTTTATAGAGGTGTCTGAGGTTTTAAGAACTTGATTTCCTCTTGCAAAAAAGATATTGCTCAGCGAAAAACAAAACTTATGAAGATAAACTTTGCTCATTCCCAGACTAATTTACGCAAAAGGTAGTCTGACCCAGTCGTAGTGAGATAAAATTTCTGAATGAAGCTGCTGCTCACCTTGAGACTGGATCATGAGATTCTCGCTCATAGGCTGCTGTTGCGCTTGCTCAATCTTCAGACGTTGGGAAGATGAGTTGAGAGACATGATCAAAATGAGCGACCTCGTTTATCAATCAAAGCTATGAATTGAATTGTAGTTTATTTTTTGACTGTTTTGTTACCTTCACTATTTTCGGTATCTGTTAGGTTGATAGACGGTAGATCTTCTTTTCATTCACAATCTTGACTAAAAAAATTCTAACAGTGGCTTCAATGTTAAAGGTAAATATGTATATAAATTTAATCTTTGGGTTTTGATTTTCGTGTACACTATAGTAAAATTTGATACTTGCCTCCTTCATTAGCGAGAAATATTGAAAAGTCGGGTCACAGATTCTCATCGGCTCAGTTAGAGCTTTGGAAAAATCTCGATAGTATTTCTGTCTGGTCTATTTCTTTTTTGGGAGAAGATTACGATGGAATAAATCCAAGGGTTTAAAAAGCGTCTTGAAAATCAACAGAATGAATATAACAGATCCAGTTTGTCCGTTAACGATAAACTGGTTAACCTCGAACTTAGAAACACACGCAGAGGATCAATCTTCAAGTTGGATAACTACCCTGATCGTCATCTAAGTTCCGGTGATTTAAATTTAGAGAATATATTTCTCTTAGATAAGGCATAATTCAGCTGCTAAAATCTTCAAGGAAAGAAAAAGGAAATTATTATCAAAAAATATTCAATATTGAAGCAAAAATCGAGGGCCTTGATACTCTTTTATACTTTATCGTTTTAAAGTCTTTTGCTTTTCTGCATCTTTTACAAGTTTCATACCAGTCAGAATAAGACCTTTTCTTTTTCTGACTCCGTCCATGTACCTTTTTGCGACGTTTTCTCTGTCAGCTAACTCACCCAGATCTTCTAGGTCATCTTCGGTAAAAGGCACCCAGAATGGATCTTCGTCCAAAATCTCATAGCCTTGAAAGATAAGTTGTGGCGAGGCTGCGCCCGAAGTGCGTTTCCGTATTTCGTCGCTAAAGCCAAATGATTCGACCACGGGAAGAATAGATTGTATGGTGAAATATGGAGTACCTTCCTTGAGTGCTTCAGACAAGACACGACCTCGACGGCGTGTAAGAACATCGTAGACTCTACCAAGTACTTCGGCTTCAAAATCATGAGCAACTTAGCTATAACGAAAAAAAAGCTAAAAATGAAAGTAAAAGGGGGAAATAAATCTGGCTTACAGCTGGCTTGAATTTCACAAGAATATATGGCAAGACATAGACGAGGGCTCCAGTCCAGAAATCCTTGCTTGATTGCAGATTGTACGACTTTTATAACTTCACTAGTAAGCCGACCAAAATTATCTCGAGAAGAGTCATCTTCAGGTGATGAATTAATTTTCACCTCCTCAAGAAATACAGAAACACCCTGGACAGGCTCATTACAAAGAGGTCCTTGAGCAGTTGCGAGTTGAAAAGCGTAGGTGATCTTATCAGAAAGATCTTGTACTTGTAACGTTTTGCCGACAACTCTTTGCTTATCTTGAACCGAAGAATCTTGAAAACTGGAAAGATTCAGAATAATTAAATGAATACGGTCACGGAAAATTTGTCACTTACAATCGACCACATATAGAATCTTTTGTATTATCAATTAAAATATTAGGCCCTGACCGTCGCGGTCCGAAAGCTGCTATTTGATCCAAGGAATTCACCCAAAGATCTCGGTGAACCTTTGCCAATTCAATACTTTCTTTAAACTGTTGCTTAAATTCCGAAAGTGACTGATCTTTCTTATTACCTAGAATATCATCATTATTAGTATCCTCATCATGTCCTGAGCTTTGGTCCCCATCAGATTTAAAGGCATAATTCGAGGCTTGTTGATCAGCGTGGAAACTTTTGATGGCAGATTGATTCTTTTTCAAAAATCTAGTTATTTCAATAGGAAGTGGTCGCACTCTTAGTCTTATGGTTACCTGCTTTGAGGTAGTCACGGCGATGACCGTGCCTCGGCCAAGCTCTTTGTTTGCCGCTGGCTTCATTTCATCGGCACGAATAATAGTTTCCCTGTAGGGCACGATAGGCTCACTAGTTTGGATTTCACACCTAGCGAATCTTTCTCTGAGATCTGTCAAACAGCGCTCCAAATGTAGCTCTCCAGCTGTTAAAAGAACATGTTCACCGCTCTCAAACTGCTCATATTGAGCACATGGATCACTTTGTACAAGTAGCTCTAGCCCATGAATCATCTTTTCCAGATTTGCTGGGTTTAAAGGCTCTAATGAAACACGAACAATGGGTTGAGAGTCCATGTTGATGCCTCCAAGATTAATACTCCCGTCAAGTTGACTACATATTGTCCCCGATTTTAATATGTGACCTTCCAAGCCACCAATACCAAATAAGACTCCAGCTGGTACAGATTTAAGCGGCTCAAGCCCACGACCCATCAATAGGTACAGAGCCGTCACTATCACTTTTTTAGGCTTGGGGTTTTTGTGAGGATATTCAGGAGAAAACTTGGGAGAGATAACGTATACCGTATCACCCACTGATAAGGTACCCGAATAGATCCTTGCAAAGCCGATTAGATGCTCAGGATTTGAATTTTCAAGTTGCTCTTTGATATCACTTTCTTCCAATCTAAATTCCTCAGTAGCCGGGAGAAGATTATCAATTGCATCTGATATACAATCATTATTTTTCAAAACTTGAGCTTGAGCAATTTGAGCACATTTTCTTCGGCCCATTTCTCTAGCTTCTTCAGGGCTGAGCATTCCTTTGTTAATTTTTTTCTCAGGAAGCTCACTTTCTGGAATCGAAATCATCTTACTGACATATGCCACCATTGGTTCATTATATGAACTCTTAAATTCTATCATGGCATTCTTCAATTTAGGATCAATAAACTTTGCACCTGGAGATGATTCTATAAGCTTAGGTAGTCTAGTCTGTTGGGCAACGGGTGGTGACGGGAGCGATTCAATGACAGAAACAAGCAGAGCAGTAGAGAGCGGTAACCAAGAATTAAATATTGTAGTAAGTATAGCTCGAGGATCTCTTGAACGTGAGACGTGAGTAGGAAGAGATATGTTTAAAGAAGTGGTTATCTTTTCTATCATCAATGGATCACTACACAGGAGAAGTCAGATTTGTGAATAACTATTGATTGATCTATTCGATATTAGTGGAAAGGAATTCTCCACGCACCCCTTCCCATTGCCGCCGCCTGTAGTAGCGTTGTATACAGCCCATATTTGCTCAAGCACAAGTTGGGAGAACATCGGCTTTAAATTTCGGCCCTTAAGATGCTTGTGGGCCAGGATTTTTTTAGTCTTTGGATCTAAATAATAGTCTCCCCAAAGTACTTTTTCTATAGTGTTGCGTTTGATGCCCAGTTTTTTCTCATAAATACCAGCAAACTGCCTTACCGTGAATGCCCATCCATCTATTGCACTGCTAAAGATAACATTACTCTTGTCAGGGGAAAAATAAAGATCTTTGTCATCTCGTTCCTCGACAGCAAAATTTGTGAAGGAAAATTTTTCATAATCGGCCGATTCCTCACTCGATTTATCAGCTGGAAGTTTATCTAAGTTTGATTGTTGTTTGGAATTAGCAGCTATCCTTTCTTCGACTTTATCGCGCCAGTTAAGATCTTCTTCCATGCGTTCTCCTTGAAAAAAACTGCCGAGCACAGCATTTACTTGTTCTAACAGCTTACTCAGGTGCGTGTAGGCTTCTCCTGGTGTCATTTTCAGTTCAACAATGAGGCGATCCATTTTATTAATGACTAATAGAGGTTTCATTTGCTCAACCCAGGCCTGTCGTAGCACAGTTACTGTTTGACTGCATACACCTTCTACAGCATCTACTAAGATAACAGCACCATCACATAGACGTGAAGCAGTGGATACTTCACTGCTAAAGTCGATATGTCCAGGAGAGTCGATTAGATTTATCAGATATTCTTTCTGCTCGAATACAGATTCTGGTATGGATCTGCGACACATAGCAAAATAAAGAGAGATAGCAGATGATTCCATCGTGATTCCTCGCGATTGTTCGTCGGGTCGAGAGTCCAAATATCTAATTTTACCAGCAAGCTTAGGTGAAATTATGCCATTTGTCGCAATAAGTGCATCAGTAAGAGATGTTTTGCCATGATCCTAAATAAAATGTTGGAGATTATATTCAGTGTACAGAAAAGTTTTTGTACTAACTACATGAGCCATAATACAGATCTTATTAGAAAGATTTATCAGCAAAGAATCCTCTGAAGATGCGAAGATCGTGATTATGCACAACTCACGTTTCTGATACTCTGTGGATCTCTTTGAAGAGCTATCAAATTTTCGGAATTTACGATTGGCATTTTGATAATATAACTAATTTTTCTTTGTGATTAGTTCAGGAGGTAATCGATAATGTTAATAGTCTCTGCTGGGACGCTCGGCCGGAGAACGAAATACTTCGATTGGCGATGATGATGATATTGTTAACGTGACTTTGAGCAAGTTTAGCGCCCAGAGGGCAAGGCACGGGTATGCTTGATTCACATACATAGATATTTCGCTACCTACACGACTGTCTCGGAGCAAACTAGGAGTGTAAAATGAAAATAATAACCCATTCCTAACTTGTCTGTGTCCTGCACTACACCTTGCCTATCACGCTACCGTTTTATTAAGCCTGAGGAAAAGTTAGGGTTATTATTATTATTATTAT
>MCBS01024918.1:0-16176 GCA_003611235.1 Golovinomyces cichoracearum
AAGACTAGTTTAAAACGTGCTAGTCTCACTTTTTTTAATAAAAAAAATAATATGAATTTGTAGAGAAATAGCTAATGCACTTAACCAAACCAAATAAAAAAAATCAAACGTTTAGTTGTGAAGGTAGAGATGAATTTGTTAAAACTAGGGATTTATTCGATCAATTTTGTGAGCTACCGTATATGAATCATTAATGATCTATTGAAATAAAATTCTCAACCAGCTACAACAAATTATTTCATCACGCGTACATGTGCTAGATAGAACATACTCCATTGAACTGCTGTAATCGAGATTACCTTTAACGGATTTTTCAACATCATGCTTCACCTCCCCCCCGCCCAAAAAGAAAACTAACACCTGGGCCATCCAAGGCTACTGTCATGTTAATCAAATAGGGGTCTGATGGCTTAGTGGTAAGTCATCCGGGTTGGGTTCTCTAAGTAGAGTTTGGGTAGAATGAACACCTGCCCCACTTGAGACAGAGAAACCGCAGGTTCGAATCCAGCAGACGTCACAGGTCTTCGGACTTGTATACCTTCTCGTATAACGAATTAAATGGTGATTAATCGCAAAATGGCTAGACTAAGTTTTTCTTCGATTTTCCCTCAGCCAGATACATACGGTAGAGGGTGGATGTGTAAACGTCCACCACACCTAGGTAGTGGTATCAGCGAATGCTATCCTGATGAGTGAAAGCGCTATCACGTATGAGTGTTCAATAAATTGTCAATATGTCTGAAATTCTTGGTATGGCATATCCTATGGGATCGATCCATTAATGATTACCAAAAAAAAATATTATTAATCACATCATGTCGAGCAAATATTTACGAGTTGGACCCGATGAATTCCAATTGGAAGATGATACAACATCGAGTGTGTAATGTAAGATTTCTTAAATACCTGACCGAGACCAAGTTTTATTGAATAAAAAAGCATTCTAGTAACTAATAGTCATTGATATTCTAATAATGAAAAAGACTCGTGTGCAGGACTCACTGGGGGGGTGTTTCAGAGAAAAATTCTCTTGTGGTTTGGAGAAAATAAGCCGTTCGCTTGGCGTCCTAAAGGACAACCGTATTTTACTCCGTCGAGGATGGTGTTGGGACCTGATGCTGTGAGAAGAAGATGAGCCGATACCTAGTGGATATGAATGGGGCTCGTCTAGGGTGGATTGTCTCTCTACTTGGCATCTTTCTCCACTGGAGAATCAGCGCCTTGACAAAACCATGACCGGTTGCTGAATAGGACTTAGTTCCTATTCAGAAAACATTTATCCACTACATTTGTATCTGTAAAGTACATCCCGCTTGGAGTCTTCAAAATAAATATTGTCTCATTAATTACATGCATTTCTGACTAGCATTTGTGTGTTATAATACTAGACGGTAAGGCCAAGCCTCTTAACGGGTAGTCTATTCCTAATTTTTCTCCAATCTCTGTTCACGATTTTTGAACAGTCACTAGACATCCTAGATAGTCTCCGAGGCCTGGTCAAGATTTTAGTGTATTTCTCTGTTTTACAGTGGCTAGCTGGACTCGATACATCATTCGGCTCAAGAATGATATATATTAGAAAAAAACGGCCGCATTTGAAGTCATAGTGACGTACTAAGGACACTAAAATTGTCGTAACTGTATATATCATCAAGGAATAAAGCCTAGAAATGTTGGTTAAACGACTTGTGTTGGAGTACAGACAAAAACTACACATCCACATCACATCTATTTCGAGAGTTATGGGAAAGTAGTCGTCGAACTAAATAATGGCATTGAAAATCATAAATACAAAATCTAAATTATGGTTCCACGTCTATCAAGTGTTGTAAAGAGGTAGGTTTACCTCAACGCCCCGCCTAACTTGAAAGAAGTCAAGTAGCCTTTCCGCGTTAAAAGCCAGATTAAGAAAACAGAAATAGAACAGTAAATACATATTGACACATCGTGGACATAGATAGAATTAAAGACAGTGTGCTGAATTAATAAGTCTATTTAAGGTGCAGCCACTGCAATAGCAATAGCTTGTGTGTCGGAGTGTGATATCGAAACGCTAACTTCTCGAATACCGACTATCTTAGCAGCTTTCGCAGCATCGCCGTGAAGCTAAAGTCCAGTTAGTCAGTCAAGGTGCACATGGGTGGATTAAACTTACAGTTACGATGGGTGCGCCTGTTTTGTCATTGGTGATCTCAATTTCTTTCAGCGGAGCTCCAGCACCCTTGCCCTTCACTCCTAGACATTTGAATACTGCCTCTTTCGCACTCCATTTCCCTGCAAAAGAGGATTGAGGATGTGAAGCATTTACGCAATATACTCTTTCTTTGTCAGTAAAATTTCGCTCCAAAAATGTCTCGTTGGCAATGTTCAGAGCAGATATTTCTTCTATATCGATACCAACTTTGTTATTTGGGATTGATGCACTCTGAGCTAAGGATTCGACCAGTTTCCTTGTGCTCTCTTTCTTAGCGTCGCTAAGGCCGGTGGTCTTATCAAAGTTGGTGGCGTACGTTAGAGATGACGATTTTTGGTCTATTGAGACACGAGCATCCGGATTGAGAAAAACGACTCCTTCCTGATCATCAGTGTAAGGGGAATGAGTTTTAGCGACGAATAATGTATTATTGATTAGGCCATTGTGGAAATATCTGTACGCTTTTTTCTGACGAGCAGACACTTTCTCACAGTAAAGTGAATAGGTCGCTTCATCAAGTGTCGCGAAAAGATACTTGGGGTGGATACCAATAGCCTGAGCACCTTTTTGTCCAAAGCCGAATGACGTTACCGAGAAGGCTTTTATGCCATCAGTTTGAATGCTACGACTGGGGTATACAATGTAATCAAATTGCTCCATCACTGAATCAACATTATCAGCGTTCCTATTGCCAGGAACCAAACCCGAATTCAGAACCTGTAAGCAACCGTTCATCATCCATGCCCCGGCAGCTCCCTTGGGATGACCCGTAAGATACTTCTGAAAAATACCGAGAACAGCATTTCCCTTTTTCCTCCCGAGATGCTTTAATTGTGAACAGATGACTGACGACTCGTTTTTATCATTTGCAACTGTAGATGTTCCATGGAAAGAAGCCACATCGACGTCATCGATAGTGAGACCCCAAGTTGCGAGTGCACCGCGAAGTGGAGATATAGTGGAATCGTTTTTCCAAAAGCTATTTCCAAGACTATTTAAAACATCACGTTCTTGACGAGCAGCTTCTTGCTCAATGTGTGCTGCACGTTCTAGAGCGTAGTCGGTCTCGTTAAAGGAAACCCCCTGTGATTTCATCGCTTCAATTTCCTCGTGCAAATGTACTAGTTCGGATTCTTGCCATTGCTTTATGTTCTTCTTCCGGAGCTCAACTTGACGGCGCCTGTACTTTATATCAAGCAAAGGTGACGGGAATTTCCCTGGATTTTCTCGAGCAGTAGTCAAAACTCCTTTACCAGGTGCAGGCACAGATCTTCCAATTTTATCCGTGGCGGTTGTTGTGAGACCTATTATTCCGTAGATGGGGACTCCCATATCGAGGGCCAATTTTGCGGTCATAATAACCTGAACTCCGCATCCTTGTGACTCCATGAAGCCATTTCTTGTTGTTGTGGTTGGTCTGGACATTTCTCTTGGAGTTCGTCCATGGGCAAACTCATCTACTGCGTTACTTGTCGCTTTCATATTTGCAAATTCGTATGAGCCCTCCTCTTGGAAATCGTCAAAACCCCCAACAAGGCAGACACGTGCTTTCCCTTCAATGATTGTCTCATATCCAATGTCAATTGATTCTACAGCTGTAGCACAAGCACCTACTGGAGTTTTGATGGGTCCAGTCGACGATAAGAGGAGCATATTTACCCAAGCACTCATTGTGTTGATGAAAGATTCTTGCAGAATATCATTTTGCAGTGGCTTATCTAGGTAACGGTCCTTGTACATGCCTCTTAGGGCCGAGCTTCCACCAATACCGGACCCAATACAGTTACCTACATCAGAAAGATGTACATATTTATAGAATTCGTAAGGATCGGTAATTCCTGAGGCGAGAAGTGATTCAATAGTGCAGACGAGAACGTAAAGGGTAACAGGATCAACCTGTGATATTATATCTTCCGGAATCCCGTAATGTTTGGCATTCCATCCCGAGGGAATCTGGCCGGCGACAAGACGATCAAATTTTAGGGCTTTTGGAATCAAAAGTGTAGCCCCCTTTTTCATGTGTACAATATATTCACCCGTGTCAGCAATCTCAAAAATCTCTGCGTGGTCACCATGCTCTCTTTTGAATTCCTCGGCGTTTTCTTTCGATGCTTCAAATGGTTCCAAGTCTTCCTGGATAACTACTTCTTGTAACATTTGTTTCTTGTTAGGATCATAGCCCTTAAAGAGTTCCGGCTCTATCAAACGAATACCTGAATGCTCTAAGATGTACTTTTCATATTTGGCTTTAACATCTTTGTCCTCGACTGGTTCACCAGTCTTAGAGTCAACCCATCCAGCGAAATGCTTACCCTTTATTGGGCCATTATGATTCTTGATCAGACCCATGATCCAAGCCATTTCAACGCAGCCTTCGAGAGAGAAACAGCCGTAGGCTTCCATCTCCCATCGGGTGCGAGAATTACCCCATGGTCCGACTTCAGCAAATCCTGTGACAACTACTACTTTCTCGAGGTCAACCATACCTTTAAGATTCACGTTTAGGGGTGCAAGATCTTTTTTCCATTCTGGTAGTTTAGGGAAGTCAAATTTGATATTGGCACGAGGTTCGATGGTAACTTTCTTGTAGAACAGCTCACTGTCTTCTCCGTTCATTATCTTATTCTCGATGGCAGTCTCTTTAGTCACGGCTTGTCTGATTTCACTTGTCTCGACAATATCTTTTCTCAGCTTCACCATTAGATCTTTTAGATCTGGAATGAATTGAAGACCACCATTAAGATCAGCAAAAATTGGTTGCGTTTGACATAAGTCAATTACTTTTGGTGTCATAAGGCCCAATAGGTTGAAAGCCATTTCTTGCTGAGAGAACGTTCGAACACCGTATGCTTCAACACCTTCCGCGACAATGTTATTACCAGACATGAGTCCAGTGCCACGTGTCCAGCCTATAACTGCACCACAAATAGTCAAAAAGTTACTCCAGCTTTCAGAATGCCATCTATTAAATAGAGTTTCCAAGGCAAGCTTAGACTCTGAATATAGACCATCATTACCGAAAGTTCCATGATTAGGAGAGAGGGGTAGGATAACTTGAGCAGGTCTTGTCTCGAAGCCTCGCGATTCTTTTTGAGATTTTATTGAGCCCAAAAGACGTAAAAGATTTGTCAACATAATTCTATGTGCTAGTTCAGATTTAGAGTCAATATTATCTATCTCGCGACCGTTTTCAGGAATGGCGGCAAAAGGAATAACGAGATCCAAATCCCATCCTAATCCATTTTTGGGATCATATATGTAATTGATTAGAGATTCAACGTCCTGTTTGCTGCCTTGGTTGAAAGGTACGACAATGAGTTGGGAGCCTTTTGACCCATAGCGGGCGAAGATTGACTGATAATATTCGGTAACCTCACGTGAAAAACGGCTAGTTGTGACGATAACTCTTGCTCCACCATTTATCAACCCCTTAAGTACCTCAGCTCCAATGGAACCGGCCCCAGCACCCGTCATTAGTGCATTCTTTCGTTGGAAGGTGACACCAAATTTGGCGGCCTGCTCTAGACCATCGAGGTAAAGTCCTGTAAGTTTTTTGCTGTATTCCCAGCCATGCTCATTCTTTCTTTTGAGATGAAGGAAAGGAATTGTCTCGACTTTGCCCAATTTCGTTGATAAATTCGACTTTTTCGTATGACCATGGAGCTTACTTGATGAGTTTTCCTTAGGTATGATCTGACCTTCGCTCATAGCGAGAGAACGAATGACATCACTGTACAATTGTTTAATCTGCAATTGTGATGACTTAGATAACTTGTGTTGTTGTTTTATTAATTTATAAATACGTCCCAAATCATTTTGCACTTTTGTTCTGTTACCATATTCAGAAATCTTACCACCGTTGGCCATTTCTCGGACGTATAGCTCTAGTTTGCGTGCAGAGCTTCTTGGAATTTCGGCATATTCAAGGTTTCCTCTAGAGTCAATTGATGTATGAGGCCCGGTCGGAATAGAAACATCTTTATAGCATGGGGGACTATTCATGACTTCTTTGCAGTTTTCAATGAGCTGAAGTCCGAGTTCTTTAGCCAGTTTGTACGTCTCCCCGCGCTCTGTAGGGCAGTTGTCGATGTGATATTGCATAAACTCGAGTAGTGTCGGATTCGATCTGTTCATGATTCTGATGCATTGGCTCACAATTTCTCTGTCGACAATCTTTAACCTTCCAAATATAATATCGTAGTACATCGATAACGCATCTTGTCTGACCCAGTTCCATGAAGAGTCATAGACCCTTGCTTTCAATGGGCTAAACACAGGCTCAATACCGGCTGCATAAATGTCTCCATGTTCGGCGTTCCATAAGTCGAGTTGTTGTTGCAAGACGATTGAAGATTGCTGTGAGTTGATGAAAGACTTCTCCCCTGCCCTTAAATCGATCTTTAAGTACCGTGCGTACAGTTCTAGCTGTTGCTTGAACAAAGCCCGTTGGTCTTTTGTTAGTGCGTCAATCGCGGCAGGATCCATCATCATGCCTGCACCGCCAGCAGTAGGGTCTTGTCCCATAGCAGGGGAAGAGAGGTTGATTCCAGCGTTTACAGCATATGTTTCTGAGACACTGTCTAGGAATGCCTTTGCTTCAGCTTCAGAGCTGAGACGGGAGGGCGGCTCCATGGTGAGCGCTAGTAAGAAAACTCCGTCTTGTCTTCCAGATGCTAGACCCCACCTTGTCTCAAGGTATTTTCTTGCCGTTGTGATATTAAACCCACCAGGCATTTTAGATGACACTAAGCGTGCTATGAGGGAGGAGGACTGTTTCCCTAGCTGTCCGTTGAATGTGGCCTGTAGAGCTTCTCCAAGTTCGTCTAGTGGAGTATCCTCAGGCTTTTCTGGTGTTGAGCCGAACTCTTTGCCAAGATCACCAAGGATTTCATTTTGAAGAGTTGATTTACCTGTAACCGATGTTAGTCAAGGAAAATACAAACGTGATTTGGAAAAAATACCTCCTACAAGGTCTTTAATTGCTTTGCTTAGAGATATATCTAGGAGAGGCTTCTTCAGTTTTTGGGCAATTAGAGAACGAATTATATCGATAGCAGAGACTGGGCTGTCAGGAACTTGTGCTGCTGGGCCAGAACTTTGTGGTGGTGAGGTATGCACAACGCTTACAACATTGGTTGAAGCGGTAGGTGTCAAGATTGGTGTAGTTTTGGTTTCTGGAGGGGCCTCTTCCTCAATAGGATCTACATCATAATAAATCTCTTTTGCATCTTTATTATAACATAAAATTTGTCTCTGGACAGATTTAGCTGCATCATAGGCTTCGTACTTAGATGCTAAGGTCCTCTGAGCCATAACACCAAGAGTGTCTGCTGGTCCAATCTCAACAATTCGCTCTGTAGTTTTTTCGGCAAGAATAACATCTTGTGTCTCGATCCATCTTACGGGTGAAGCGAATTGATAAGCAAGTAGCTCAATGAGCAGCGTGTGAGCAAGCTCTTGCTCTACTTCTGGGCGCATTACGAAAGAAAAATATGTGCTATAACGCTTATCTGAAATGAAGGATTAATCAAACTTGTACAAGGAAGGTAGATATTCGTGTGTTGTACTGAGGCAATTGTCTTGATGTTTTAGCTGCAGCCCCAAACCACAAATTGGAGGATGAATGTTGTGAAAGATCAAGTATGAGTTCAATCGTGGGCGAGACTAGATTACATTATACCCGGGGAGCTTGGTCGGACGAACTTCCACAATAAACTACAGCCCTGTCCTGACTTCAAGAAAAATAATTGTGGGACAGATCCGAATTGACAATTTTGTTTGTTGAACCAGGGGGGCTTGGTGTACTTTGGGATCCCAACAGGCCAGGTTGGTGTGCCACAACTTGATTGATTCATCAGTGAAGCATGCGGGTTCAGTTATTCAGCCCTGTCTACTCTCACCCATTTACACGGTTCTTAATAGGCACAAAGGACTACCTCTACATGTTGTCTGAGAATACTGCAAAATGGATAATTTTACAGGTGTTTCTCTACAATGACTGCTCTCATGACGTAGGGTTATAGATTGGTAAAAAATTGTACGGTTAGATCGTCGCTGCCCCTATCTGCACATCTGCTATTTGTAGACTGTCACGTTAGCTAATTGACTTGGTGGAACGATTATCTGAAAATTAGTCAAGCCCAGATTGTTACCTAAGCAAGGACATTCCTCATGGCTCTAAAATCAGAATCAGTTCTGATATGATGCCCATGCGAAGCAAGTCGAGAGTTCGTCAAATCTTCCTCAGTTACTCATTTTTTGACCTATTACTAACTTTCTCCTTGGATTTACAGCAGCAACAGCTAAATGCCAGGGCTATTGACCAATGATTCTGGGGCGCAGCCAACAACCCAACATTTTGTCTTAGCTGGGACTAGGGCTACTCCTACCCCCTGCAATGGTTGAGAGGAGTAATGGACGTGCGGGTCATATTATAGCTATGAAATATGACTAATTCAATCTTTAGGCTATTATTTATCGTGAGATCTTAATTCATGTTCAGATCATCATAATTCTTGCTGTGAACTTCTATTCAAGACTGAGATCTAAGTTTTTCTTCTTTAGCCTTCGTACAAATCTTCAATCCGATAACAGGCTGCTCTTTTGTGTATTGTTCAAGAATTTAATCCTAATCTTCTGGCTAATTATCTCCGGCTCTTCACTGAGTTCTTGGAGTTTTTATTGGTACGATCAAAATTTCCTGAAAACACGTTGATATGCATCGAGACACTGACTATTACAAGACCTTGAACTACACTTTAAAAATTCAAAACAATGTACGATACACTGGCCGGCGCTCAAACCGGTACTTCTACGCCTCGGTCGGTAACCTCCCTACGTCCTCTAACACTAACTCATGGTTCCCTCGAAAACACGATTCTTTTACCGACGAATTTACATTATCATGCATCCCAGATAAGAGAGCGATATTTAGCTTCTCTCCCAGCACCAACGGATGAGCTTGCGCAAGATGACGAGCCTTCCTCCGGAGCCGAGCTTGTCGCTAGATATATGGCTTTTCTTGCGCAAGAAATTGAGAATGGAGAAGACGACGCTCAAGGCTCGTATGAGGATGTTCTGAAGATTACATTAAATGAATTTGAACGTTCATTCCTGCGCGGAAACGAAGTTCACGCTCTAGCATTGTCATTACCTGGAATCGAAGCTAAGAAGCAAACAGTGATTCGCAGCTATTATGCCGCACACATTGCTGCGGGGAGGCCTTTTAAGCCATACGAATCTGCTCTATTCAGGGCGGTTGGAAAGAAAAGTGCTAAGATATTTACAATATTCGGTGGCCAAGGAAACACTGATGATTTTTTTAATGAATTTCGGGAGTTAAACAAAACATATCCTGCGTTTTTAGACGGATTGGTCTCATCTGCTGCCGACCTTTTGCGTGGCTTATCCAAAGATCCACGTGCAGAAAAATTATACTCCAAGGGGCTCGATGTGCTCGGTTGGCTTCAACACCCAGAAAGTACACCTGACGTCAATTATATGGTCTCTGCACCTGTCAGTTTCCCTCTTATCGGTTTAGTTCAACTGGCTCATTACACGGTCTCTTGCAAAGTTCTTGGTCTTCGACCTGAGCAATTTAAAGAAAAAATAAGTGGAACTACAGGACACTCTCAGGGAATAGTACTTGCAGCTGTATTTTCTGCTGCAGACACATGGGAATCATTCGAAAAGTTGTCATTATCTGCATTAACAATCCTCTTCTGGATCGGAGCTCGTAGTCAACAGATTTATCCTAGAACATCTATTGCACCATCTATTCTACAAGACTCAGATACACACGGTGAAGGTGTCCCTACTCCTATGCTAAGCATTCGTGATCTTCCACGTAAGCAGGTTCAAGAACACGTGAATGCAACGAATCAATATCTTCCAGAAGATCGTCATATTTCGATATCTCTAGTGAATAGTGCCCATAACATGGTAGTAACTGGACCTCCCATATCACTTTACGGACTGAATCTTCAACTACGAAAGGTCAAAGCACCAACAGGCCTAGACCAAACACGGATTCCATTTACAGAACGAAAAGTCAGATTCCAAAACAGATTTTTGCCAGTCACGTCTCCTTTTCACAGCAAATACTTGGAACGTGCAATCGATCTCATTGATACTGATTTGAAGGAGATAAAAATTGATATGAAATCTTTAAGAATTCCTGTTTATGATACAAATACTGGCAAAGATATTCGAGAAGAAGTTTCCGGAAACATTGTTCCTTTGCTCGTTCGACTTATAACTAGGCACGAGGTCGATTGGGAAAAGGCTACTGTGTTCTCAGGTGCAACTCACATTCTAGACTTTGGCCCTGGTGGTGTTTCTGGACTAGGAGTTCTAACAAGTCGAAACAAAGATGGAACCGGCGTTAGAGTTATTCTAGCTGGAACCCTCGATGGAACCGTCTCGGAAGTCGGCTACAAAGCTGAAATTTTTGACAAAGATGAAGATAATGCTGTGAAGTACGCTGTAGATTGGGTTAAAGAGCATGGACCGCGCCTTGTCCGCACTTCTACTGGACAAACAATCGTAGACACCAAGATGAGTCGAATTCTCGGCATCCCTCCCGTTATGGTTGCAGGTATGACGCCATGTACTGTCCCTTGCGATTTTGTCATCGCGACTATGAATGCTGGTTATCAAATTGAACTAGCTGGCGGTGGATACTACAATGCCAAGTCAATGACAGCAGCGCTCAGGACTATTGAAAAAGCAATACCAGCTGGACGAGGTATATCAGTAAATTTAATATATGTTAATCCTCGAGCTATGCAATGGCAGATACCCCTCATAGGTCAGTTACGTGCACAGGGTGTTCCAATAGAGGGTCTTACCATTGGTGCTGGTGTTCCATCCATTGAAGTTGCCCAAGAATATATAGAAACGTTAGGTTTAAAGCATATATCGTTCAAGCCAGGGTCTATCGACGCCATACAAGCTGTCATCAACATTGCGAAGGCAAACCCCAATTTTCCAGTAATGTTGCAGTGGACTGGAGGTAGAGGCGGAGGTCATCACTCATTTGAAGATTTTCATCAACCTATCTTGCAAATGTATGGTCGCATCCGACGATGTGACAATCTAGTTCTCGTGGCAGGAAGTGGTTTCGGCGGCTCTGAGGATACTTATCCTTACTTAACTGGTGCATGGTCAAACAAATATGGATACCCACCAATGCCTTTCGATGGATGCCTTTTTGGGAGTCGTGTCATGACGGCAAAAGAAGCTCTTACTAGTCTAAATGCGAAAATCGCTATTACTGAAGCAGAGGGTTTAGATGACTCTGAATGGGAAAAAACATATAAAGGACCAGCAGGAGGCATTATCACTGTTCGATCTGAAATGGGCGAGCCTATTCACAAACTTGCAACACGTGGAGTAAAGTTCTGGGCAGAGATGGACGCCAAAATATTCAGTTTACCAAAAGACAAACGCGTACCAGAGCTGAAGAAAATGCGTAGCTACATCATCAAGAAATTAAACGATGATTTCCAAAAGGTTTGGTTTGGTCGCAACAAAGAAGGAGTTTCCGTCGACTTAGAAGACATGACTTACAGTGAAGTTGTTTATCGGATGGTTGACTTGATGTACGTTAAGCACGAGAGCCGCTGGATCGACAAATCATACATGAGGCTTGTTGGAGATTTCATTCGTCGTGTCGAGGAAAGATTCACACGTCAACCTGGTAAACTATCTGAGTTGCAGAGCTATTCTGAACTTGATAACCCTTATCCAGCGGTCAAAGATATCCTGAAGAAGTACCCAGAAACAGAGACTCAACTAATAAATGCACAAGATGTACAGCATTTCCTACTACTTTGTCAACGGCGAGGTCAGAAACCTACTCCATTTGTACCATGTCTTGATGAAAATTTTGAATTCTTTTTCAAGAAAGATTCCTTGTGGCAATCTGAAGATTTAGAAGCAGTGATTGATCAGGATGTTGGTCGTACCTGTATCTTACAAGGTCCTACGGCTGTCAAATACTCAAAGGTCGTTAATGAGCCAATAAAAGAAATACTTGACGGTGTTCACAATGGACACATTAAGGCTCTTACTCGTGACATCTATGGTGGTAAGGTTGAAGAAATACCGGTACTCGAATACTTCGGTGGGGAAACAAACATAGAGGTATCGGAGGAAGATTTCGAAGGTCTAGTTATATCTCACGACGCTGATCGAACGAAAATTCGTTTATCATCCTCAATAACCTGTCCACTACCTTCAAACGAGGAATGGTTTTCTATGTTGGCAGGAAAGAAAAGATCATGGAGATACGCTCTCTTCACATCCAAAGTTTTTGTTCAACACAAAAAATTTGAGACCAACCCAATGAAGAGAATATTTGCACCTGCTCGAGGACTATACATCGAAATCAAACACCCCAATGATCCCATAAGAACGATGATCTCTATGTATGAGCAACCTAGAGCAAATCAATATGTTAAGATTGTGGATGTCGGTCTCACTGGGAAGAACGAAATAACCGTTAACTTAATAAAGGATACAACTGCCGCTGGAAGACCAATCCATTTACCCCTGAAGTTCACATACCACCCAGAAGCTGGCTATGCTCCCATCCGCGAAGTGATGACAGACAGAAATGATCGTATAAAGGAATTTTATTGGCAAGCGTGGTTCGGAAATGAAACTCTCAATCTCCACTCGCCAATAAGGGGTAAATTTCTCGGCGGTAAGACGACCATAACTTCAGAGGCTATCAATGATTTTGTATATGCTGTTGGTAACACACAAGAAGCTTTTGTTGACAGGCCCGGAAAAGAAATTCTCGCTCCAATGGACTTTGCTATCGTTGTCGGATGGAAAGCCATTACAAAACCAATATTCCCAAAAGATATTGACGGAGATCTACTCAAACTCGTTCATCTCTCGAATGCGTTCCGGATGATGCCAGGAGCTGAACCACTCAAAAAGGGCGATGTAGTTGAGACGACTGCACAGATAAACGCAGTATTAATTCAGGACTCAGGGAAAATGGTTGAAGTATGTGGTACAATCATCCGGGATGGAAAGGCGGTGATGGATGTCACCTCACAATTCTTGTACCGCGGTGAATATTCAGATTTTAGTAACACTTTTCAGCGAAAAGATGAGACCCCAATGGAAATTCATCTCGCAACAACTAGAGACGTGGCTGTATTACGATCAAAACAATGGTTTCACGTGGATGAACCTGATCACGAACTTCTTGGTCAAACCTTAACTTTTAGGCTTCAAAGCTTTGTGAGATTTCAGGACAAGACAATTTTCAGTAAAGTTCAAACTACTGGGCAAGTTCTTTTGGAGCTCTCAACTAAGAAAATAATTCAAGTAGCTTCGGTCGATTATGAGGCTGGAGTCTCTCATGGCAATCCTGTCATTGATTATTTACAAAGGTATGGCACTTCCATTGAACAACCTATTATGTTTGAAAATGCCATTCCCTTAAGTGGTAAAACTCCTCTAAATATAAGAGCTCCATCTTCTAATGAAACGTACGCTCGTGTTTCTGGAGACTATAACCCAATTCATGTCTCTCGCGTTTTCTCCAGTTATGCGGGTCTTCCAGGGACCATAACACATGGTATGTACTCCAGCGCGGCTGTTCGAAGTCTGGTAGAAACTTGGGCTGCTGAAAACAATATCGGTCGTGTGAGAAGCTTTCACGCATCCCTAACTGGTATGGTACTCCCCAATGATGAGATTGAGGTCATACTTCAGCACGTTGGAATGGTATCTGGGCGGAAAATTATCAAAGTTCAAGCAAGTAATAAGGAAACTGAGGAGAAAGTTTTAATTGCTGAGGCTGAAGTGGAGCAACCTGTGTCGGCTTACGTTTTTACCGGACAAGGATCTCAAGAACAAGGTATGGGGATGGATCTATATAATAGTAGCGCTGTAGCAAAAGAGGTTTGGGATAGAGCAGACAAACATTTCATGGATAATTACGGTAAGACTAACCTTTTTTTATGGAAATCAATTTACTAAGAATTAGGCTTTGCGATCACAAATATTGTCAAGAATAATCCGAAAGAACTCACGATCTATTTTGGCGGGCCCCGTGGTAAAGCCATCCGCCAAAACTATATATCAATGACGTTTGAAACAGTCGGGTCGGATGGTTCAACAAAATCTGAAAGAATATTCAAAGAAATAGATGAGAATACAAGCTCTTATACATACATGTCTCCCACAGGTCTATTATCAGCAACGCAATTTACTCAACCAGCTTTAACTCTCCTGGAAAAGGCTAGTTTTGAAGACATGCGTTCTAAGGGACTCGTTCAGCGCGATAGCAGCTTTGCTGGACACTCACTTGGGGAGTATTCTGCTCTCGCAGCTCTCGCAGAAGTTATGCCAATTGAGAGTTTAGTCTCTGTCGTATTCTATCGCGGGTTAACGATGCAAGTAGCGGTCGAGCGTGATGAAGCAGGTCGATCAAATTACTCCATGTGCGCCGTAAATCCTTCGAGAATATCAAAAACATTCAATGAGCAAGCGCTACAGTATGTTGTCGAAAATATCGCCGAGGAAACGAGTTGGTTGTTAGAAATAGTTAACTATAACGTTGCTAACATGCAATATGTTTGTGCTGGTGATCTCCGAGCTCTTGATACTCTGGCCGGTGTCACAAATTACCTCAAAGCTCAAAAAATTGACATTCAGCAGCTTATGCTTACACTTTCAATTGACGACGTGAAATCTCGTCTTGTTGAAATAATTAAAGAAAGTGCCAAACAAACTAAGGCCAAACCACAACCTGTTGAATTGCAACGTGGATTTGCGACAATACCCCTCAAAGGAATCGATGTACCATTCCACTCAACTTTCCTTCGTTCCGGCGTCAAACCATTCCGGTCTTTTCTCTTAAAGAAAATTAACAGAACCTCAATCGATCCCAGCAAGTTAATCGGAAAGTATATTCCTAACGTTACTGCTCGTCCGTTTGAGATAACTAAGGAATACTTTGAGGATGTGTACAGACTGACGAACAGTCCGAAAATTGGTGCCATTCTTGCAAACTGGAGTAAATACGAGAACGGAGATTCAGTTGAAACGGATTCGAATGGCCTTGGCGTGAATGTTACTCGCTGATTTCCTTGTAATTTAAGCAATCTTGTACCAATAGGCGTTTGTGTTTCATATTCGTGATCTTAATATTACCTGTTCAGTTTCCTTCTGGAAGCAATGGAAATTTTTCATAATTTTCTCCTTTTTAGAATTCAGTGGTCTACGAGATCCAATCTTCTTTATTCCTCTCAAGAATATCCAATGATCCCCTTACATAGCCGACCATATCATCTACTACGAAATACTTGGCTCTGAGTTAAAATAATAGAAATGACACCGAATTAAATTTTTCCTCGAAGATAAAAGTTACCTAGAAGTTAAAAATAGAATTAATTATTGCGGGTTTCTGTGTCTAATGACTAATGACAAAAACCCAGCACGTAATTTTGCCACCGATTCGAAAGGCCACTAATTCTTGACAGTCTGAGATGAAGTTCGCTGTGAATGTATAATCTAATTTGTTGAACTTGTCTAAATTTCAAACCCCACATCAATCTCTAAACCTGAATATCACTAAGATGAGACAAATTCTTCGTGTTTTCCCATCATTTAAAGCAAGGGAACAAGACTAGCTTGAATGTTTTTAGAGACTCATTAAACAATATTTGTAATGATGCAATTCTGAGATGCTCTACAAGATCGGAGATAAACCACCAAAACAAGACATTTCAGAATCCAGGATTATTTGTGTTTGGCTAGTTTCTAGTTATGACAATGGATCGTCCACTGCCAACGATCAATCGACTAGTAATATATATCTGGGTGGATTACAAACGAGGATCAAGCTGTGACAAGGATCTTGGCAGGTTGTGCATGGGGAAGCGGTGATAATAATAATAATATTATCAATTATCCTGATTGAGCGCCTTTCGCCCTATGCAGATGTTTACGGAAGA
>MCBS01024919.1:396-13759 GCA_003611235.1 Golovinomyces cichoracearum
TCTTATCAAGATTGCCTCCTTTATCATATCTTATAAACTTTCGATTATCCTTGCTTCCCGCAGCTGTAGATAAAGCGTAACCATTTTTTGGCATGTTCCTGGACGAAATTCAACACTCCTCCAGTCCCGATGTACGAGACGAAGCCATCACGGGGTGGTGGTGCACTGCCTGGCAGTGCATCAGATTGTATATTCATTGATTTAAGCAAATTATCACACTCAGCATGANNATAAATTCTGTAGTCGTTGGTGTGAAGGGGTTCTTTGTGGATATGACTTCGAGTATTTGGTTAGGGTTTTTGATGTATTAAGGAAAAAACAGGAAACGGCTTGTGTAAAGCAAAATTAGCTATTTGATATACGATTAGAAAAATAGCACACGGTATTTTTGTTAGTACAAAGCTGTATTAATCGAGCTGATGTCCTACTTTTTTTACTTTAAACATACTTATCTTGTTTCTTTGATCCTCTATGGCGACTCCCCAGCAACTGCTACTAAGATGGCGTATTTGCTGTGTTCGCCCTATTCCTAACTTGTCTGCTTGAGGCTTCAGAGTTGTGCATGCACAGCGACGATTTTGCCAAGCGACGGGCGACGATTTATCAATACCCTTGAAATATTCTAATCCCCGCTAGTAGAACAATTGATTATTATATTTGTAGAAAAAATCATCACAGATGTCAAGAAATGACTCCAGATCTATTTGAATCCAAAATTATTAATTATTAGTAGAATGTATTGAGTAATCGCATTATTTTTTCAGCTTAGCAGTCACATCGCACTCTTTCGATCGCTGCTGTGGCAAGAGACAGGAATATTTACAGTAGTTTGCAGGCACTATCTCTTAGATTGATTTGATTTTACGAACGGTTGTTTAATGGCGTAATTTGTTAGATTAGTCCAGGGCTGATTAAATTGTGGGCCAATCAGTTAAATCTATTTGTAACCCCCATGGCAATTTCGCATACCTCATATATCAAAATCATCAACATCTTCACTTAAGTGACGATATTCTCCTACATGGCATTAATACCACAATTATCACGCACGCTGCTGCGCGGACTAAGCCGCAGCAGTATACCTTCGAATTATGCACGTACAATCTCGACTTCGACTACAAGATGGCAAGCTAGCGTTTACGAGTCGCCATTTAAAGGCCAGACTACCACAACAAAAATACCGGATTTTAGTAAATATAGGGCCTCATCAAGTCCAAACAGCAATCTAGTATTCCAGTATTGTATGTTACCCGATACTTACAGTCCTGAGCTACCTCAAGCTGTGGCTTTATGGCTTTACTAATATGATATAGTTATGGTCGGAACAATGGGTGCTATTACAGCTGCAGGAGCCAAAGCAACGGTTCAAGGTACACAACATAAATAACAAAACTTCAAGGTGGAACTCTACAGGAACGAATCTTCTGTGATATCTACCTATGGATTGATGGGGTTTAGAGTTCTGTGAGAATACTATGCTAACAACCAGATCTATCCAGACTTTCTTGTCAATATGTCGGCTTCTGCAGATGTGTTAGCTATGGCCAAAGTTGAGGTCGATTTGTCTGCGATTCCGGAGGGCAAGAATGTATATTCCCTTTTCCATTGGAAGATATTTTTACTATCATTGAGATACTAATTTCTCCAGGTTTTGATCAAATGGCGAGGAAAACCTGTCTTTATCCGTCACCGAACCCAAGCAGAGATTGAGGAAGCTAAATCCGTTGACTGGGAGAAGTTACGAGATCCTCAAAAAGACGAAGATCGTGCTACGAATCCCGAGTGGTTAGTTATGCTTGGTATGTATTGTCTGAGTGAAATTTTTATGCACTTCTTGTCAGTTCAGATTGCTTATCTCTTACCAGGTGTATGTACCCATTTAGGATGTGTTCCTATAGGTGAAGCTGGTGACTATGGAGGATGGTTCTGCCCATGTCACGGATCTCATTACGACATATCTGGTCGTATAAGGAAAGGACCCGCACCTATGAACCTCGAAATACCAACCTACACTTTTCCTCAAGAGACCTCTTTAGTCATCGGCTAATTAAGTGAAGCAACCGTGAGGGATCTCACAAAAGGATTTATGCGTAAGGAACGTGGGATGGGACGGTGGTCTGTACAAAAGAAATAATAAAATTATCGTTTTTCCCTATTGTATTATCATAATGTGACCGACATCTTGAGATCAATACCAACCTAGTCTTGTAGCTTTATTACTTATGTCTTGGATTTATGGCATTAAGGTATCTATAATAGCAAAATCTACGTAGTCGTTTTCCGTTACATACAGAACGAATGGCTGGATAATCATCTCGTAGTTCCATTGAATTTTCTTAGGTTCTATGATCGTGTACGCAACTGAATTTTAGATCACACTTTTGTCCACGCAAGAAAAAATCGAGAGGTATAACGACATCAATGTCCGTCATCTTCAGCTCGTTGTTCCGGATCCAGCTTGATCATAGAATCTATCCTCAAAATAGCAATACATGCTTCTACTGCACTCTTTAACTGCCGAATTTTACTCATACTAGGTTCCAATACTCCTAACTTTATTTCGTCGACGACTTTTCCATTGAGTAGGTCAAGTCCGTAATTCTTAAAATTCTTTTTCTTTGAAATGAATTTTTCATCTTGATTTACCTCATCTTCTTGGGTCCTTTGTGAGAGGGCATGCCTCGAACGAAGTTGAGCAACGAGCTCGGATGCATCTAATGCAGCATTAACCGCAAGGGTTTTTGGGATAGCAAGTAGGGCTTGGGCAAACTCCCCAATGGCCAATTGTTCACGAGAGCCAACTGTACCAGCGAACTCTTCAAGGTATATGTGGAGCGCAGTCTCGACTGCCCCGCCACCAGGAACAATGCTGCCACTCTCAAGGGTTCGCTTGACCGCACAGAGGGAGTCATGTATGGATCTCTCCATTTCATCAAGTTGATAGTCATTTGGTCCTCTGAGAACAATAGATGCAGCAGAATGAGCTTTGGTACCTTTTATTAAGATACATTCATCGTCTGAAATCCTCTCTTGCACAACTTCTTCTGCATGCCCTAAGGAGGATGGTTCAAATTTTTCATCTCCGTTTAAGTCAGATAAGGAACTGACCAGAGTTGCCCCTGTCGCCTTGGCTATTCTTCTTAAGTCTTCTTTCTTACATCTTCTAATAGCCATTGCTCCTTTCTCGATGAATAATTTGAGTACTAAATCGTCGATACCTTTTGTAGTAAAAATAACATTTGCACCAGATTTGAGTATCAACATTACTCGATCCATAACTATTCCAGCTTCACGTTTTCTGATTTCCTCAAGCTGCTGTGGATCGTCAATTGTAATATGGACGCCCAACTTCATCCTCTCTTTCTGTAAGTTAATATCCAAAATTGCAATCTTAGCGCCAACAATTTTTGTCTTCATTGCCTGGGATGCTACTGTACAATTTATTGCATACCCTGAAACTAAAATTGAATCCAGAGCACCTTTTCCATGAGCCTTGAGAATATTGACTGCTTTGACAGGATACTTAGTCTCTTGACGATTATTGGTTAATTTTACTGCTTGAATGGCATCAACGACCATATTTGAAAAAAAATCCGAATCTGATCCAATAACTTTACTAGACATTGAGGTCTTGGCAATATTAACCAAACACTCCCTACCAAGGTTATCGACTTTAATACTAATGTTTTCATGCATATATTTAACAGCTTCACGCAATGCTAGGCGGTAGCCGGTGATTATTGTAGTTGGATGTATTCGATTTTTTATTAGCTCCGATGCTCTTCGCAGAAGCTCAGCTGCGATAATGACGACTGACGTCGTTCCGTCGCCAACCTCCTTATCCTGTTGCTGTGCTAATTCAACTAATATTTTACCTGCAGGATGCTCGACATCAAGAAGACTGAGAATTGTTGCGCCATCATTCGTTACTGTAACGTCCTGTGAGGCAGAGTTAGTATTTCTTTCAATGGCTAAATTCTTTATACTAACTCCGATATCATCAACCATCATTTTATCTAGTCCGCTTGGACCGAATGAGCTTTTGACGACATTTGCAATAGCTTGGGTCGCAAGCACTGTCGAAATTAATTAGCTCGATAATATCTTAAAAATTGTACGTCTTTCACCATTTTGCTCTCTTATATCAGAGCCACTAATTTTTGTGCCACCGAGAACTTGATTGTATTAGCTACAGGAGTCCTTGAAACCATCAGAGCGCTTTACATAGAGTTCCGGCGTTTCTGGGTTGTTCAAAGAGAGATCCCATGTCGAGAAACTAAGAGTTGCGTGTGTAATTTGCTATTCTTCTCAATAAATTCCCATGTGTCCGCGCTAACCGTCGCGAACAAAAAATCTGGGCAAATATTTAAGCAGAATTAGATGCCAGTCAATGGTTAAATAATTTTCCGCGGAAGGCTCCTCAGACGATCTCCAGGACATGTATGATAACTCAGTAATGGAAAATTGTCTGTAAATTGACTTTCAAGATTACATCTGTCTGTACCAAGATTTATAGAATAGTTTATAGCTTCTCTAGTTTGTCCAGTAATAAAATTAAAAACCTTCAAAGGAAACTCCATCTAAATTCCAGCATTTAAAACAAACAATATTTCTCGATTCTCAAAAATTGAATTCTTATTTTTTTTGATTCAGGTTCAAGCTGTAAGTACCTCATAGTAACAAATAAAATGGCTAGCTGGATCAAAATTGGATTGCTAGCTTCGGCGAACAACAAATTCCCTCCGCGGGGCCTTTTTAATTACTAACGAAACCGTCCCATTAAAATAATTAATCACGCTCATGAAAGTTCTTCCGTTATTTGGCTTAAATTTAAGGCTACATCGTGATGGCCGATAACAATGAAACGACTGAGTCTACGACTTCGAAGAGCGCTCTCAAAAAAGCTCAGAAGCAAGCGAAAATTGCGTCCGCGAAAGCTGCAAAACAAGCCCCAATTGCCGTGATCGGGACTAAGAAGCAAGATGATATTATCGGTATGACCTATTCGAAGGCTGAAAATTTCTCAGCTTGGTATCAAGAAGTTGTACTTAAAGCTGAGATGATTGAGTATTATGTTGAAATTTCTGGCTTCTTTGTTCTTCGCCCATCCTCGATGTATATCTGGAATACTATTCGTAAATGGTTTCAGGAGCGGATTGAAGCTTTAGATGTTGAGGAAGTCAGCTTCCCAATGTTCTTATCGAAAAGATCACTAGATAAAGAGAAGGACCATGTCGAAGGTTTCGCCCCTGAGCTGGCTTGGGTTACTAAAGCGTGAGTTTTTTTCTCATAATTGCTCTGTATGAACTAATTTCTTTAAGTGGCGACAAAGATCTCGAAGTACCTGTTGCTGTTCGACCAACTTCAGAAGCTGTTATGTATCCCTACTATTCCAAATGGATCCGATCTCACCGTGATCTGCCACTACGCCTGAATCAATGGAATAGTGTAGTCCGCTGGGAAGCCAAGCAAACGACCCCTTTCTTACGAGCGCGAGAATTTCTTTGGCAGGAGGGACATACAGCACACTTGACTGAAGAGCTTGCTGGTGAAGAAGTCTTGCAAATCTTAGAACTGTATGCTGGAGTTTATGAGGAATTATTAGC
This sequence comes from Golovinomyces cichoracearum, assembly GCA_003611235.1. Taxonomy (NCBI): domain Eukaryota; kingdom Fungi; phylum Ascomycota; class Leotiomycetes; order Helotiales; family Erysiphaceae; genus Golovinomyces; species Golovinomyces cichoracearum. Next base: position 6,003 of record MCBS01024919.1, read on the forward strand.
TGTACCTGTCGTTCGAGGTCGTAAGACTGAGAAGGAAAAATTTGCCGGAGGCTATTATACAACAACAGTGGAAGGGTACATTCCTTCAAACGGACGAGGCATTCAAGGAGCAACTTCTCACTGCTTAGGGCAAAACTTTTCCAAAATGTTTGATATCACTGTTGAAGATCCCGCGTCAAAAGCTTCAGGCAAAGTAAAACATGTTCATGTATGGCAAAACTCATGGGGACTTTCTACGAGGGTGATAGGTGTAATGGTCATGATTCACGGCGATGACAAAGGTTTGGTGCTCCCACCACGCATTGCAAGAATACAGGTTGTAATCATTCCGGTTGGAATAACAAAGTCTACTACCCCTGAATCGAAATCTAAACACTATGATCAACTACAGATGCTGAAAGACACTCTGAAATCTAGCGGCGTTCGCGCCGATTACGATATACGCGAAGGTTACACACCAGCATGGAAATTTAACGACTGGGAACTCAAAGGTGTACCTCTTCGCTTAGAGTATGGTCCTAAGGATGCCGCAAAATCCGTTGTATCTTATGCGCGGCGTGATACTGGTGACAAGGGTACTCTCTCAATATCAGACCTTGGTAACAGCGTTCCTGCCCTTCTAGAAGAGATTCAGGCCGACATGTACAAAAAGGCTGAAGCCTCATTTGCATCTCATCGAATAGAAATTACCGACTGGAACGATGTGGTCCCGGCGTTAGATAATAAGAATATTGTGCTTATCCCCCACTGTTTACGTGAGAGTTGCGAGGACAAAATAAAAGACATGACGACGGGAAACCAGGAAGCGAACGAAGGACCTGCTGAATCAAAGGCACCCAGTATGGGTATGAAGAGCTTATGTATTCCATTCAAGCAACCAGATGGACTGATAGCTGGTGAGACCAAGTGTTTGAACCCAGAATGTGGCGCATTGGCGGAAAAATGGTGCATGTTCGGTCGGAGTTACTAGTTTAGGTCATGATTCGGAATTTGAATGATGAAATCCTCTTGCAATTTGAGATTTGGAGATGAAGATTATGAAGCTATTTTTCAGGGATTGAATTTCGAGAACTTTTAGCAAGGATCTGAATCACTATTCTATTCCAGAATAAAAGATATCCAGAATTATGCTTTTTAATCAAAAAGGGCTTGGATATTTATGGAATCAAGATTATATCTTGAGAAGTGTCTGTTTGCTAGCTTGCTAATACCAGAGGTGATAAGCCGCAAGTCTACCTTTTCCAAATCATCTGTCTAGAGAAGCAAATGGAAAGATAAGTCATAAAATCTTTTGCTTTTGATAAAGTTGCTCTGAAGTCGCTTATTCGTGTTAACCTTCCGGTCTCTAAGATGTTCCACACTGCCCCTGATTTGTATGGGCGAGACGAACTTTTGACCCTGTAAGTAGAGGCTCTGCTTTAGAACAACCGAATTGTTTCATTCAATAAGCTTCAATGCAGAGTCATTCATTTTGTTTCTCGATTTGTCTATTCGTTGTATTTCCATTCATATCACGTCAGCAGAATACGAAAATCCGCGGAACTCTTCTTGCATGGCCTGAGTTAATACTGTTTAAAAAGTCAGTGTGGCGTTCTCCATTAATTGTTATTTATTTCTTACCAGATTGTACAGGTGTTAGAACAGGTGTCACGCTGGTAAATTCTGTATCAAAGTTACTAGTATCAGTGTCATCCTTGATGGTTGGCTTAAACGGGGTCGGGATTCGTTTGTTGTAAATATCATCCCAATTTATGTTACTGAAAAAAGGTTGGCTCATAATCTCTAATGCATCGGTAGGTCCACTCCCAAGACGCTGATCAGGCTCACGGGTTAGTAGCTTTTGCAGTATAGATACTGAATCGCGAGGCATGTGTATTGGGTACAAAGGTTCATCGGCAAGAATAGCATCGTAAATTTCATCCTCGTCTTCACCACGAAAGGGTGATTGTTGTAATAACATTTGGTAGATGAGAACCCCAAATGCCCACCAGTCGACTGATCGTCCATATTTTTTATCCAAAAGAATCTATCGAAGTTAGTTTAAATAAAAAAAGGTAATAGTTAATGATACCTCAGGAGCCATGAATTCCGGGGTGCCGCAGAAAGTGCTTGTCGTTGATCCATACCACATATCCTCCTTACAAAGACCGTAGTCAGCCATTTTGATATGACCATCTAAGGTCAATAGAATGTTGTCCAATTTCAAATCGCGATATATGACGCCATTTTCATGAAAATATTTCAGTGCCAGGCAAACCTCAGCGGCATAGAACCTAAAATTGTCAGCTTTACACTCAAGGAATGATAGTTCACTAACTGTGCCCGTTTTGTTCCGAATTGGCCTCGTTGGATATGTAACATAAGATCCCCGCCACTAATATATTCCATAACGAAATAAACTCTTGTTTCAGTTTGAAAACAAGCATGAAGATTTGTCAAGAAAGGGTGTCTTTCTTTATTCGCTATCAGGAAAACTCTTTTCTCACTGCGCGTGCTTTCAACTTCCTCATTTTCGATGATAAACTCCTTTTTTAAGACCTTTATAGCATACAGCTTTTTTGTTGCTTTTGCTTCAGCGAGCATTACTTTTCCAAAGTTACCTTTACCAAGAACAGCAAGAAAGTTGAAGTGATCTAGACCTATTCTCCGGCCAGTACCAGGCTCATTAGCTTGAGGAGGTGCTACTTTTCGCTGCACAATAGACGTTGCAGGAGAATTTGACTCTGTCTGAGGTGCAGTTATTTTGACTGGGGGGTTATACAGCTGCTGATTTGATGATAGAGTCTGATTTAATTGAGCTGAAGAGAGAGGCTGTGTAGGGTACCCGCTAACTTGTGCATATGCAGCAGGATTATAGCTAGATTGAGAGGGTGACTGAGGTTTTTGTGATGTTTTATACGGGCTATTATCAGTGCGAGAAGTAGGGCTAGTATTAAAGCCTGATCCTGACACAATCCTAGAGTGTTGATAATCGGTAGGCGGCTTTCCGTGTGAATCAATAGCACTTGTATTTTTAGGCCCGGACATTGCAGCAGCTGCTGCTGCTGTAGCTGCAGAAGATGAAGGTTTGTCGAATACTGATGCTCTGTTTGAAGGAGTCTGACCTTGGGTGTATGTCGTCTTCGCTGCTTCTGCTGTATCTTGTGATGTGCCTGACAGCGGTAATCGAGATGGTTCCTGGCTGTAGGATGTGCGATTATCAAATTTCTGGTTTTCTGTTGGAGAAACTATCTGTTTAATAGATGAATCTTGTTTGGCTTCTCCAATGCTGGATGCCTGGGTAATTTGTCGACGCTTTTGATTCTTTATACCATCGATTATCACATTAGCCACCGCCATGGACATGCCACAGAAGTCGGGGACAAGGTGAATACATTGGGCATGGCATGTAAGGCTACATTCTGGAAAAGGTCAGCGGCTGGTTTTTTCAAATGGAACTGTTTTAAAATACCTGTACATTTTCTGCAATTCTTCTTACCAAAGGGTAGAATATAGCCACAATGACAACACCAATTAGCACTCATATTAGAAAATTTTTCGAAACGATGAGGGATTCTGTGGTTTATTTTTTCCTCGTCTGGATCTGTCTCTGCATTGGACTTGCTTATACACTTTGTCACCACACTTGTATAGCATTTCGTATGACAAGTATATTTACAATCTTCACACTGCATGCCGCCGGAGTACTTGAGGAAATCTCCACATAGAGCACAGCGCATGATATTGTAGAATTGTTGTGAAATAAATTTGTGTCCATACATTTCGTGGATTTCTTCTTTGCGCTGACGAATAGCACCTTTGCGGTTTAGACCAGCATCAAAGCCTCTCTTTTCTTTCGTCTGCTTCGTAAAACTGATACTCAAATGAACTGCCCCGGCAGGCTCAAGAGCAAACCAGGCATCGATTGGCTGAGATGCTACAGTCTTTGAACCTCCTAATGCAGGGCTCTGGGTTGTTGGACTATTCATCCCTAAATTTCCAGAAGAGGGTCCAGATTGAGATTGCTGTGAGGGGCTTGCTAGGAATTGAGAAGATGGACTAAATCCACTTCCGGAACCCATACGATCTGCAGACACCCATCCAGAGTTGTTAATCTCTGCTTCAATTCTCTTTTTCCGCATTTCTTCTACTATATCAGATATTCGGATCCATAATAGCCCCATTGGTAATCGATGGTCGCTGAGTTTATCATATACTGTTAGCTCTATTTCATTTGCCTGATCAACATTTACGTTGTGATACTCGGCTTCCCATTTACCATTTCGAGTTGTTCTTGTGCGAACTACAATATTGTCTTCAACCTTGATTGTAACAAAGGTTTCGGGGCCTCGGGCAAAACGACTAATTGTGGCATGATCAACATCCTTGACCGCTTGTATTCTGACAAAGAGCTGTCCAGTCAATGGCTTTCGCATGTTTGGAGAATTTATGCTGTCATCTGCACAAAATGAATCAGTTCTATTGGGTTGAGAAGATATCTTGTTTCATACCATCTGCCGCATCGTCTGTACTTTCCATATCTATATGAAGATCCTCATATCTTTTTAGGGCCTGTTTAAGAATCTGTATTTTTTGTGTACTCTCAATTCTCCTCGCAGCTGCATCAGCACGACTCTTTCTATCACCTTCAATCGCATATAGTTGACCCATTTTCTCAATACCTTTCAAATATTGCTTCTCAACATTTAGTTTGAATTCTATCTGTGTAAGCATAAGTTGGATTCGAGGCCCAAGATGGGGCGTATCATATTTTATAAGATCTGAACATAGTTAATAATGACTACAATATATTTTCACTATCTTACCTAGCTTTGAGTAATTTTGACGCTTTGGAATTGCGGAGCCTGGTCCAGGAGGTGAGAATGGGTGTCGTAAGGGCATCAAATCACCATGGCCTCCTGTCCGGCTGTAGTCTTGAGTAATGTTTCCAACACTCTTCATTGAATCGCTATGGCTCTTTTGATCTTTTGGAGGAGGTAGAGGTGGTCCAATCCTTTCGTTTTGAGAATCCCTACTTGCAGGTCTATCTTGGCGAGGGCTCAGCTTCATATTATCAATTTCTTGGCCCATCTTTCGCATCTGAAGTTCCTGCATACGTTCTTCAAGGTACTGAATATTTCTCCTACCCTCCCTCATCTGGGTATCGATCCGAGATCTAACCAATTCATTCTGCGTCTGCTGACGCATTTGATTTGCAGCATTGAGTAACGCCCGCTCTCGCTCGATTTTTTTAAATACTGAGTTGAGGGCCTCATCATCGTTATTCATGATGTCGGATTCGTATTTCTAATCAAGCAAATGATACAAAGAGAAACTGGGTCGTTGAATTCGTCTTCCGAACCGACGAAGTGGGGGATTTCTCCCCAAAGCTGACTGACTAGGATGAGTGAGAGCCTGGTGAGGTCAAGAATGGCGATCAACACACTAGATCTAGCGTTGATAGCTGAAATTTTTTTGCAGCTAAATCTTTGGTTGAATGATGTGCTTTTGAAGATGTTGTTAAGTAATAAGATGGATCGCGCCTCTGCCTGTGTTAAGTCACAGATAAATAATCGACACTGATTACAAAACTTCCTTATTCGGCAAGTAGGGTTTTTAGCTCCAAATACCTTAGAGTTATGATTATCATGTATCGCTGTAATGCCGATAATAATTGCTGATATTCCTTGCCAAATTTTCTTCCTAAAATGAAACTCAATCATTAGACCAGACTGGAATCACTCATATGAATGAAATAACGAAGTTATTGATGAAATCATTGAGACTAATTCATGAAAGAGAGTTGCCTTTCTCTCCATCTTACGCCTGCCCGAAAAAACAGCAATCGGAACTTAATATGTTCATCTGATCGCAATCTATATCATATTCTAAGCTAGGATAGTCAGTTTACTTTTCATTTTCTAGGATAAATATTGCATTCTGAGGAGTTTAGCAATTGTCTGCAACTGGATATTGCTCGTCCCCTCATAAATGGCGCCAATTTTACTATCTCTCCACATCTTCTCCGCAATTCCCTCTCTGACAAATCCCATTCCACCCATCCATTCTATCGCCAATCCACTAACTCTTTGCGCAACCTGAGCTGAATACAACTTTGCCATAGCGGCATCCTGTGTGAAGGATTCCCCAATTTCTTTCTTTCTAGCTGCATTGTACACAAGTGAACGTGCAGCAGTAATCTCTGTGTACGACTGTGCAATTTGGTGCTGCATACCTTGGAAGTCTCCCACATATTGTCCAAATTGTTTTCGTTCATTCCACACATATCTAAGAGATTTAGCATACTGCATATTTTGGAGGTTTAGAGATTTACTTGACAGCATTCTCAAATGCACCTAATGCAAGTCCTGTCATTTGAGCGGCGATTCCAATCCGACCCTCGTTTAGAAGGCCCATTGCATACTTATAGCCATGACCTTCTTCTCCTAGCAGATTTTCTCTAGGTATTTCCACGTCATCAAAGTTTAGCACACATGTACTACTAGCCCTGATACCTAGCTTTTTTTCTTTTTTCGCAATAGAGAAACCGTTCATGTTTTTTTCCACAATGAATGCTGTGATTCCCTTGTAGCCTTTGCTATGGTCTAGGTTTGCAAACACAATAAAAACTTCTGCCTCCATTGCATTCGTGATCCACATCTTGTTACCTGTTATTTTGTATCCATTGCTAGTTTTCTCAGCTTTTGTAGCCAGTGCAAATGCGTCTGAGCCCGATATGGGTTCACTTAAACAGAAGCTCCCAACAGTATTCGTTGCAAGCTTTGGTAACCAATGATTTTTCAAAAATGGGCTTGCATACTTGAGGAATGCTGTGTTGACGAGAGTGTTGTGTACATCTACCAGAACACTAACACTTGGATCTACACGTGCCAATTCTTCAATACCCACGATAGCTGCTGTGAAATTCATTCCTGCACCTCCAAATTCTTCTGGTATTTCAATGCCCATCAGCCCTTTTTCAAAGAGTTGTTCTACGATCTCAGGACTCATGGACTCGGCTTCATCCATCTCACGAACTTTTGGCCTGACGATATCAGATGCAAATTTTGAGACTGTTTCTGCCATAGCCGTCTCAATATCGGAAAGGTGAGTGATAGGTGTCGGAGGAATTGAAGAAATATCAATTTCATTTTTTCTGCACGTTGTAGCAGACATTGGTCTAGCTCTGAGCCCATTAGTACTACTTCAATCTTGTATATGTGATTTTCTTACTGATTCCATGTTCTCTTAGCGCTGATAGAAGTGCGACTGAGACGAGTTACTACTTTAGTTCTGTAGACCACCGAGCGTAGTGCCCTTGATGCTGACGACATTTTTGAAGTTATTGATAGTGTGGTATAGCAGTGTTAAATAATTTATTCAGATCTGAAGAGAAGTAATTTTACATTTAGAATATAAACTGGTTGATACTCTCTTGTCATATGAAAGCAGTAAGACTGTAGGGTCGAGTTACGGAGCCTCGGCTCAGGGCATCTGTCTGAAAAATCGGCCTTGGCGTCATCATAGTTCTCGGGGAGCAGGTTCAAACTAAGTCTGTTCCCTGAAATACGTCAGGGTTGCATGTATTTAAGATACGGGCAATTTGTTTCATCTAGTTAATATGATGTGATATAATTTTTCGGTGTACTGTCCACATTGTATGAGTCAATGGAGCGATCTTAATATGAGTTTTTAAAGAGCTCTGATATTTCGGTCGGAATAATATGTTGCCGAATACTTTGTTCACTCAATCCGATCTACAGTCAAGTCTCGATAAG
>MCBS01024920.1:0-16193 GCA_003611235.1 Golovinomyces cichoracearum
TCTCTAGTATAGCCCTTATAGTTCTACAATAGATTACCGACAATTACTTGAATGCTCAAGCTTCTATATCTGATCCGTGACAAATTTGATGTTTAAGACTATTCACATATGGATTTGCTAATTCCGTGATTTATTTTTAAAATTATTATCTACTCCATGCTTGATGCTTGGTTGTACCTAAGTAGTTGTAAATATTTTAGGTGGATGTAGGACTGATTTATGCTGGTCTCAGCTAGCTTTTTGTTTAATAGTCCAATTTTAAGCACAGTTGATGATATGAATGCTAGGTACACAAAGATCGCGTTGATACAATGTTGTCAGAACTATCATGGCAATTTAACCAGAATGATAGTTCTGAAACACAATCATCTAACAAGATCGATCTAGGTTCGCTATGATGAATATTTATATTTGTTTGGTATAGATTTCATGTTACAATCCTCTAGATCTATAGTTTTCTGAAGAAAGAATAAATCCGCAGTTTAAAGATAAGTAAATAGGTACATATATCTAGTGTTCTAACTTTGCTTTTTTGTAAATTTCCAACTTCATCCCTTGATTATTCGATAAAAACAACTTCAGCTACTTCTCAAGCCAAAAGAGTCTAGTTCTCATGGAGTGCTAGAGTTTTGTGTGATGAGAAATATATATATCGCCTTAGTCGAGTAGAAGATGGAAAAATGCTTCCCCGTCATTTTTGCTTGTTTGAATTTTACATTCAAAAATCAACAAAATTTTATAGATGGAGTATAGACTCTATGAATAGTTTTTAATTGCTTTTATCACAGAACATGACAGGGGTTTTTGTGATATCTCAACATAAATGAGATGAATTATGTCAATTTGCCAAAACGATATAAAAATAACGTAAGTAGTGCGTGTTGAATATAAGTCATACTTTTTTTCAGCATCCGTTCGATCTCTTAGTTTTGAATTGTATGTAAGCCTTTCTTGATCAAATATCCAGCCCACGCAAACAATTTTATTCATTAACCCATCATTTTATTCAAATAACATAAACTCAGTAGTTGGACCTCCTCCTTAAAAGAGCCTGTAGTGGAACGGTAGACCACTCTAGTCCAAATGAATATACAAATATTCTATCCTTTGTGATGAGAAAGAACCGGATTTTTTTGATGATATTTAAGTGATAGTAGCTCAAGTTTTTTATATTTTTGAGTTGGAGCAATAATTTATCTATCATCTTTTTAATGAAAATCTCATGTGAGAAGATTTTGACGTGAATTCTACCGCGTTCAAGAAGTGGGATTTGCACAGAGCAGCCAAGATATGAACTTAAACAAACCCTAATGTACCTTTGAAATCTTCAAACTCGTGTGACTCAAGAATGATGACTTCTTCAGGCCTCGCCATCTTTTTTTCCCACTCTGGCAGAAATAGTCTTATTTGTGCGGCCATTTTTCCTGGGTATTTATGTTTCTGCACTGATAACTTCTTAAACTTACCCTGCTCCATAACTCTCGCTCTTTCAAGCACGTCATCCTTCCAGCCTCTCCAAACCTCGAAGTCATATCTTTGCTTGGCTACATGGTACTGGGGTGTTGATTTAGCAGAACGCCACGATAGTCTGTTTTTTTCAGAAGATGAAAGATTGAAAAGTTTAGCGCTACTACACAGGTTGATAAGTTCCGTTAAAACTTGATGTCCCTCAAAGAGAATCGATGTTTTATTTTCATCTTCCTGAGTTTTTGGCTTAACAAGAGGCTCTTCAATCCACTCTATATTTTTATATTCAGAGGGACTTAAGCTGTAATTTTCTTTGTTGAGGTGACGGACAGTAGCTTGTAAATTTTCTATTTCTGCCAACAAATTTTTCATTTCTCGAGCCGTTGCAGCCGATCTTTCATGGCCGATCCCTGCGGTTCGATTTCCAGCGCTGAATTCTTTCACATCCTCAGCAACTTTTCTCCACTTCTCACGATCGGCTTCAAGTAAGGAAAGTTCCTTATTTTGGGATTCAATCGTCTTTCTCAGTTCACTTTCACGGATTTGAGATTCTTTTATACGGTGGTCTAATTCTGTAAGCAGCTTTTGTTTCTTCGAGGCATCTTTCATTCGACTTTCGAGAAGTTCAACTTTGACTAAGGTTTCCTCTAAGGTTTGATCTTTTATGGCCAGGGCTCTTGCTCGTTCGTAATTTTCTTCCTTTAGACGACGAATATCGTCTTCTATATTAGCCGGGGTCACTTTTGACGATTTTAGCTCCATTGATCGAAGAGCCCATGGGGTTTGGGGTCTTTCAAATTCCTGCGTCATTTCAAGATCTGATGCTAATATTGCAAGATCCGCTAGTAAGTTTGTCAAATCACGGACTCTACTAGAGTACGTAGAGAATAGCTCAGTTTCACTTTGTCCAAATACATTCAACGTAGTCTTTTGAGATGTGGCTTCAGCGTTCTCATATGTTAAATTTTCGGATGGACCCTCAACGTGAAGCGATTGGTAAAGATCGTCACCGAACTCTCGAGAAAATCCAGCAAGTATTTCTGATATTGACTCACAATTTTCAAAAGACTCTAGAGTATCAGGAGTTAACGATAAAGATCTGGTGTTGAGTTCTGCCAATGCTCTGATAGTTTTACCTATTATGACCTTGGCATTTTTAGTTTGGGAGATTACAGCATCGATCTTCCGTAAAAAGTGTTGAGCAACTTCATAGTTTTCTTCTTGTTTTGGGATGATCGAATCAACCATGTACTTAGTAAAGCTCAAAGCAATAGCCGAGTTTTCAAGCTGATCTTGCATAACAACGCTTTTCATATACGCTTTGTCGGCATAGCTCTCAAGATTTTGGGTGATATGTACTTGCGCAAGATGAGACATCAATGCAATGGTTCTCTTTAATTCACTTGCGCACGGAGCCTCTTTGAATTCATCCCTGCGTAAGCCATCAATCCATGTATTGAGAGCTCTCTCGACGGGCTCAAGTTCATAAAGGGCACCTTCATATTTAATAAATTCGCTAATTGTAGAGCGACTAATTGCGTTCGCAAAGCAATCACACATTGCTGCTACCCAAGAAAGCCTGTTTAGCACGTCACATGAAGCAAAAATATTATCGTCATATCCAATGGAAGATTGCGAGTTTATTCTTTCCTTAACAAATCCATGGAGAAGTCGGGACTTGAATCCAACTCGTCTGAAACGTAATAATGCTAAGATTGAATCACGATCTACACTGAACGTATCAGGTAAATATAACTGGACAATCGAGAGGTGTTCTGAGGCTTCTTGAGCATCTAATCTTCGAAGCTCTAAATCTATCGCCTTAACTTGAGTCTTTGCCGCAGAGATTTGAAGCTTTCTGTTCAGATCTATGATTGCATGTGATCGATGGCTAAGCTCTTCAGCTTCTGCCTCCGTCGTGGCATGAGAAGCTCTCATATCATCTAAATCACTCTGTAAATTGGTAACAAGTTCTCTGAAGCGAAGCAAGGTATACTCCATATCTGATATAATTTGCTCCTGCTGAACAGATCTTCGCTTTTGTTCAAGGATAATGCTCTCCTTGGTATCTATGTCACTTTGCATTTCTTTCTCTATTTCAACATGATTGATCTCAACTTCATCACTTATCTCTTTTAAAGTCTCAAAGTCAGCGATAGTAGCCTTGAATTCTTCCAATTCTTCTTGCAGGATGGCATTTTTTTCTGTGAGCTCTTCGATCATGTCTTCGGCACCCATAACGCTATCAAGTTGTTGTTTGAGGTTCTCAATGGCATCATCCGCCTGAGCCAATTTCTCTTTACCTAAATAATACTTTTCCTGTATATCTTTGAAGGCTTCTAGATCTTTCTGAAGGCTCTTTACTTCATCTCGAAGTTCTGCTTCTGTATGTTGAGTCATATCTCGAAGTCGTAAAAGAGCTTCTCTCATTCTTTCGTTATTCCTTTCCATTTGCAGCCAACTTTGACTATTCTTTTCTTCTGGACTCATTTCGGTACCAAGCTCCGTATTTTCTTCGCGTAGAACTTCAATCTCCATCTCTAATTCTTCATTCTTTTGCTTCATCGCATCTAATTCTGTCTGGAGAGCCTCTGCAGTTTCCTCGGCAACTTCTCTATCAAGAGTGGCCATCTCTAACATAAGGTCATGTTCTACCTGAGTATTTTCGATTTGCTCTAACTTTTCTTCAGTTTCTTTCAGCTTCTTCCGGAGTTCCATTATTTCTTGTTTTTGAGGATGATATTTGCTCTGCAATTTTTGAATGATAGTTTCGAGTCTGTCTCTTTCTTCTTGAACCTTTTCAAGTGCCTTTATTTTATCGCGATTTTCAATCGCTTTTTTATCTAGCACTCTGATTTTTGTTTTCAAGTCTTCATTTATCCGAGAAGCTGCCGTATTCATACCTGTAGTTCTCTGTGCAACAGGTGACGTATTTTTCAAATCGGTGTCGGATGATGTAAGTGCTTTCGGTCTGCTTGTAGAAGTCGTATTCCGTGAAAATGGGGGGCTGTTTGCTAGTGGAGATAATTCATCACTTTTGACAGGCGAGGCTTCCATTAGTTCAACACCAATCCCAGGATCAGTATTAGGTCCAGGAGAATAATTAATTTGGCTGCTTGCTGAGTGTGTATGTTGACGAGGGCGAGGAGGGAGTTTTTGCCCACTGGTGGATGCGGCTCTACTTGAGCTATTGTTTAGTCGGCTGCTAGATCCTCCAACTGTAGGTCTTACTGTAGTTGATGCTGGCCTTGGTGGAGGAGGCATAGATGTGCGAATTTTATTTGTATTTTGTCGTAACTTCAAGGAAGATACACTTGGAGCCGGAGAATATAGAGATGTGCCGGCTTGAGAAGTAGAAGCAAGAAAGTCAGTTCCAGGCTTTTGTTTAGAGGGTGACTTTGTCGGTGACTGTAGTTTATATCAGTAACATTTTGAGGACAATAGCTCTAAGACTCACTCCAAAGATACTGGAATTTCGAGAAGCATTGTGTCCAGCTGGATTTGGGCTTGAACTAGATGTAGTCATGCTCATCCGCTTTTTCACAGATGAATCGGATACATTACTAGATCGTCTTCCCAATGTGCTACTTATACTACTAGGTCTGACAGCTCTTCTGGCATTATTATTCGGTTTCGTTTGTTTTGAAATGACAGTGATACCAGTAGGACGTAAAAAGATACCTCTTCCTATCTCACACTTGAAGTACCTTTTATTCTGAACGCTACCGTCATTCTTCCCCAGTGCACTGTCTAATTCAACTCCAACCCACACGCCCGCAGCAAATTCTGTTTCTCCAAGAAATCTAACAACACCTTCAGCTCCATTATCGATGAGACGAACAGCCTGTCCGACTGAAATTTCTACCATGTTGCGGTGAGGTCATAGGGTATTGTGATCGCCTGCAGGCGAAAATTGAAAATTGTGAGTGTTGTAAAGCGCATTAATTGCCCGCTTAGTAGGCCAATGTCTAGAGAGTGATATTGTTCGTAAGACCAATCGGAGTCGGCGATATCATAGAAGCATGTGCATGCGAACGTGCAGGCAACTAGATAGACCTTATTGCTGAGTCAATAGCCCTATTGTGCCTTCTCGGTTATTAGCCGCGAAGCCTTGTTCGCCAACAATCAATCCATGTGTGACCCACACCTAGCGCCTGTACCCTACTAGTGCGATCCACTTGAAATAGATCCTCCCCGAAACATTCTACTGTAGATCATTTCAGCACAAGGTAACAAGAGCCAGAATCGAATCGCGAATGATTACTAGTTGCCAGTTGCGTGAAGATGCAATTTAAAGCCGAAAAGAATGGCATTAATCATGAGTTTCTGACGCAAACGTTGACAAACAAGCGTAACTTCAGACATTCTCCTATGTTAAAGCTGTGTCCAGACGATGATTCATTTAACGCCCGCGGCAATCTATCTCGCGACAGACACCTAAATGTACACCAATGGGCATAGGATTTCAAATAAATAATTTCTAGAATACATCCTACACAGCAAACAGCAATGACTAACCAGTGCTCAACATAACCCATTATATACACTATGCTAGATACATCGGGTTGAACTGGTAAGAGCGCATATGCCATCATCCCAAGGGCCACAGACTGAGGGAAAAATTCATGCGGAGATAAAACTCCGGCCATTCCTCCCGCATTCTTTTACCACTAGCAGTTGTAGCCTCCCCCTGAGCAAAGCTACGTAGGAATTAAACCTCCAACTCCTAGAAAGTCAAACCAGCACCTGACAAGTTACGTCAATAGCCTGTTCATATTTGGGTTTGTCAGTGTCTGTTTGTTAATGCAAAGCTATTCTCTCTTCATGCCCGAGACGATCGCAGGAGGCTTCGTTGAGAGGGCGCTGGGGGAACGTGCTGTAGAAACGAAGACGATCAAGACCCGCGGAGCTGGATGAGGGACCAGAGGAGTCGGTTTCCTTTCTGCTAAGCTCCTTTCTCCGGAGAGAAAGGGTTCCCAGGCGTCACCACGAGGAGGTGTAGAATAGAACTTGACGCCAACCTAATTCTAGACTCATTATGCATGTCTCACTAAATATATGATCTATCCAACTCGGTTATCTGACTCCCATATACAACTACACTGATAACAACAACCACTAACTACGCCGTATCTTATTTAACGCGCTCACAAAGACAATTATATCCGACGCAAATTTGGAGACTGGAGGCTTGAGGATCGGGGAGGCAGTATTTTCAGTTAATTACTGGGCAATAAAAGCACAATTATAACTTGTAATAAAGGGAGATGAAGAAAGCTATGTTGAATCTTAGTACATTCACATGAGGTCCCTTGGATCACCATCTCATTTGAAATGAGACACTAGCAGGAAATTGCGGAATCTCACATAATAAATGAACAAAATATATGTGTTCGCTATTAATCGTTCATTTATGGCTGACACCATTCAGATGGGACAAAAGATATACGACAGATGTCTAGAATACATGACCCTCCAACCTATAGTACAGTCCCCTTGGTGTCAGAATTCTCCCACAATGTCATCTAGACGCTAGCTAAATCAGCTTGAATCGGCAGGAACACACTCTTCATGAACCAAGGACCGAGGGAATAAAATCGTATTGAAACAAATCCTTAGCCACTCATGTACTCATTCTCATCGAGCAGTCGTACTTTCTCCTCTATTAAGCGGTGTAATAATCTAACCAATGATTTTTAGAACATCCGAACAGCCCTTTACCTGTTTTTCCTTCAGCCCATTGAAATTGGGATGATATATTATTTAGGTAACAAAAACTTTAGCTGTGCATCCCATGAGATTATCATTGGTCGCTCTGTAAAGGAGATGTAGACGGTGATACTAAGAGACGAAGACTATTGAAACTAGCGCAGATTGAATGGAAATATTGAGGGTTTGGATACCACTCCTCTTGGCTCCTTTTTCATGTATCACTTCATAGTCACCGCTATGAAGTGGCGTAAAACAGGAATTGGCTTCTATCATTTCATCGTGCTGATAAAAAACTTTAGTAAAAAATCCTTCTAGAAAAGTCATAACATAGGACTCTTTTCGTATGTACAGGAAAATTATCATTAGATCACCCTAAAAGCAAGAAAAATGTAAATCTGGTATTCTAGCATTAAGTAAAACCGACGTAGTCAAGATTAGGCAATTGAATTTCTACTTTGAAAAATAAAAGTACCCACATGCCGAAGTGCATAGTCAAGTCTGTTTGCGGATTAGAAGGCGGTATGGTTCATATTCACACCGTCTTTGTTTTGAGAGATACTCAGGGAATTCACCAAGAGATAGCACACTGCGTTCAACTTGATGAAAGTCATACAACCCTCTTCTCAAGATCACTCCAGCGACCTTTCCTATATGGGTCTAGTTTTTTTAGTTCATTCAACCACGTTAAACAATCCATTCTCTCCTCTGGTTGAAGAGTTCTGTTTTCCAACAAACAAAGGGCAAAACTGTAGTCGATTGCAGCATTGTAGATCCATTTGCAATCCTCAGCACCATCCAACATTTCTTTGAGTACATCAAGTTGTCTACGGACATACTTACAGCGATCATCAACCGTAAAGTCTAGAACAACCTGACAACCACCTGGTTCTGTTATAATTGTCATCAGAAATTGGTAGTAGAACCAAGCAGATTGCTGGTACGGATAAGAGTCAGTGTAAATGGCGGATATTATGAGCTCAAATTCTGTCTCCCATTTATTTGACTTTCTATGCAATGAGGGTTCGGGAACTTACCATCATCCAAAAATTGGCGTCTGGCAGTCGAGTCTGAGTTACGTTTCATCAGTAGTTGAGGAATTAGTTTACTCCGCCGGTGCCATGCAGAAAAATTTGATAATCCATTTAATGCGTGAATCATTTTAGTTGTGTATTCAAATTCGGTTTCTACCATGCTTTTGCCGTCAAGTCGAGAGCTTTCTAACTGTGAGATAACTTCCCTTCTGTAACCCCATCCATGGAAGTTTCTACTATCTTTTACTAGCATTTTCCCTACTAGATTTAATTCACTGTTCCATAGATCTCTTGAGATTCTCAAATCTAGCCTTTCGTTTGCTTGCTCTAACAGCCATAATCGATAATTCCAAAGCCAATAACACTTAGGAAATCTAAGCATTATGGGAACTAAAAATCTAAGGTCTGCTGAGATGAGGTCAAATACATGGTTTTTTTTTTCCTCATTGTGCTTCGAGGAAATTGCTTCAGACGCGAGCGTAATATTCAAACTTTGTTTCGAAGATTCGATGAACTGACTTGAGGTTTGTAAGTTTGAAAATAGACCAAGAATCAATATGCGCCTCCGAATGTTCCATAAGGTGTAGTACTCTGGATTCTTCTTGAGTAACTTAGATGTAAGATCGAGAAGATTGGACGTGTACAGATGTTCTGCGGCCTATCCTTCAAAATTTAAATTTGATAGAAATCGATTTAAACAGGGATTACCTTTACACGTATCGTGTTTTCTAGTTCTTTGTATTTTGTTATCTCTTTCTGCTCACTTTCTTTCTCTTGTTTCGTTCGCGGGATAACAGTGGCCGGTCGCGCAACACCATGCTGGCTTACAGATCAGTTTAGCTCAATTTCTATCATTTCAGTATAGTCCCGTACGCTTGCCATCGTGAGCACCCAAGATCTCTGAAGTCCCTTCGAGCGTTGATATCTCCGCTGCTGTTGATCAATGGTAAAAAAGGCAGCCGCGATTGATAGTTAGTTCACGCTAACAAGTTCCTCACTTAGTCAGGAAGCTGATTCTGCTCTTAACGCAAAATCGATCTTTGCATCAATCCATTCAAGTTAACTTACGACAATATTCATAGATTTCTAGTGGTATTTCTATTTCAAAACAATGGCTTAAGCCACATCGATGATTAGATTCGATTGACATTCATTATTATTTGTAGTCACAAGCTCGGGTCAAAACGAAATCTCTCAGGAGACGGTATTCTCAAGTCGAATACACCAAGTATTCAGGTCTTGGGTTCTCTTATTTTTCGAGGAGGAAGAGGAAGCCAACCAACTATTTTCTAGAAGTACCTCCTTACTTCCTCGGTCTCGAGTTTCATTCTTTTCCTCGCGCCATAATGATTTTTAAAACATTCCTTCACAATCAAGAAGAAAAGAACGCAGACTACATTTATTTAACTGAATTTTCGAACGCAAAGCTCACTTTTTATAATAAACAAAAAACGTACCCAAAACGAGGTTGGCCCCTAGTCTCGGTAGGATGTAGACTGTCTGATAGTCTGTAGTGAAGAATCCATGTTCTTGCAAAGTTCCTACGAAGATAATTAACCTAGTCAGGACTTATGGCAACGATGGTCAAGACGATGATGCTTTCTCTGAGGAACTGCCATATATGTACCCGAATTATATCTCGAAGTCTTTACAATCGTCACCTAGAGCCCGTTTACCAAAGACACATAAATTTTCAAGAAATAATCACCTAGAAAATCATTATACTTTACATTCGCATCCAGATAGATTCTTACCTAGAAGAAAAGGCTCTACTACGGCTATTGAGAGTTTCAGGGCCAACAAGGACCCCAAGTTAATGACTTCTAATGAGCGATTATCTCGGAATCAATACTCAAATGTAGACGCATTCGGCTTCAAGCGAGATTCTCTTCTGAGCAGAGCTACATCGGTAAATCCTTCCTCGGGACGTACAGTATCGGTAAGCCGCGATTTGAGTGGTGGTAAGATTTAATTTCACTTTTGCCTAAACAATCTGATTAATTTACAGGTAGTCTCTTGGCTTTGCAAAGTAATACATCAGCAGGTAATAGTGAGAGACAAGTGAGTTTTCAAATCAACTAAATATTATCGCTCTTGCTTTGCAATAGCCCGTAGAAAGAAGTCTTAATCGGGATAAAATTTTAGAGAGTCTTCTTTTTCTATAATTGCTAACAATTCTAGGCGAGTATCGGAACAGTTTGGAGAGTTGGTGGACTTGCTCATTCAACTGTATTGTCGAATGAAAGAGGCGGATCGCAACTAGGCAGCTCTAACACACCAATCTACACCACCTCATTCTCTAGTAAACCTAAGACACAAGATGATATTGAAAAACTTGAAAATCGGCTCGCTGAGGCACTAAGTCTTAATCGTACTTCTAGAATCTTAGACTGTCAAAACTTTAACTTTCAAGGTCTCTATAAGAAAACTCGATGGGACCAAATTGAATGTCATTGGGTTTCATCCGAACTACCACTAAGTAAGCACATATATTTGGCGAATATTTTAAATTTTCACCGCATTAATTATGAACAGAGAAAATTAAAACTGACGAAGTCCGTAATTTACCATTGACTCCCTTTAAGTGAGCTTTGGACTTTGAAAATCGAATCCTATTAACTTATTGTAGAATTTTGGATGCCCCAAATCTTCGCGATGATTTCTATTGTTCTGTACTTGCTTATTCAGCAACCTGCCATACGCTTGCTGTCGCTCTAGGACCACTTCTTTATTCGTGGTCCGAGTTACGCGGTGTTCAATTGCTCAATTCTAGATCAGCTAATGGCTCATGGCTAACATCCTTAGGATTCTCGTCGAACTCAGGTAAGAAATGTATTCTAGGATTTGGAAGATCCGATGGATCACTAAGTCTAATGTCTCTTTATGACAATATGCTCCCTAGGTTTGAGGTCAAGCAACCTTTTCCTATTGCATGTCTAGCCTGGCGGCCTCAGTTTACTATTCGACCATCGAAAAGCCCAGTATCCCCGGGTATCCATGTCAAGACTGAAGACCTACTTATTGGTGATGAAATTGGAAACGTGTATTACTACTCGGTTGAATGGCCTGAGTGCTGGGAAGTAGCTCGTGATGGTTGGTCAGGATCAATGACTCTTCTAGCGCGAATATCAGTGCACACGCAGCAAATCTGCGGCTTATCCTTCTCAAGCGATGGTTCTTTGTTCGCCACAGGAGGCAATGATAATATCTGCTGCTTGTTTCAAACAGATAATATAACACATTGTCAAAAAACTCAAAGTGGAGAAGAAACATCGATAGCAGATGTAGAATCAGATGGAGTTAAACAGATGCGTGCTGGTTCTGAAAAACATCGATGGATTCATGGAGCGGCTGTGAAAGCGATTGCATTTTGTCCCTGGAAAGAAGGACTACTTGCCACGGGTGGCGGTAGCAATGATAAATGTATCCACTTCTTTCACGCAAACTCTGGATCCTGCCTTGCAACGATCAGTGTATCTGCTCAAGTTACATCTTTAATCTGGTCTAATACTCGTAGAGAAATTTGTGCTACTTTTGGCTACGCCCAACCAGAGCATCCATACCGTATTGCGGTATTTTCGTGGCCAGATTGTGGGCAAGTCTATGCTATTCCCTGGGAAGGAGAACACAGAGCTTTGTATGCGATCCCGTACCATGGTGGTCCAAATGAAATTCAGACCAGCCGCGAAGGGGGTATCGGTCTTTCACGCACTGCACAAGAAGGATGCATTGTAGTCGCTTCTTCTGATGAGAGCGTCAAGTTTCATGAAGTATGGGCTGGAAATAAGAAGGGCACCGCAACTGTAAAAGGACTCCTTGGCGGGAGTGATGTAATTGAAGGTCTGGAAAGTATCGATAAAGAAGGGGAAGTAATCAGATGATTAATTTTGATCCTTTGCTAGCCTTGTATTCATGTAATGAGCTGGAATTCTCATCACTAACGTGTAAATATCACAAACGTAAATATTGCAATAAGGCAATGAGATGATTAATGAAACCTCATACTCACACTCTCCACACTTGGCGATGTTTTATTCTATCGAAGCAAATCAGTTTTCAAACACCCTAAGTTTATTTGTACTCTTCCAATCTTAATCTAAAATGTGATTGCGTGGAGGACTTTACAGCAGCTCGGTCTCGACTTCGACCCAACCTCGACTGCGAGATCATTAACCTTAACCCTCGACCATACCCGATGGCGACATACGATAGACCTGTCATCAATACGACAAACTGAACATTCGACGAGATCTGAAGCACCGATTCCCCAGCTTTGAGCTCTCAGCCCGACTTTTTGGCCTCAGTAATCAGGGGCTGGCGTCATACTCGGAAGAGATAGAGGGAGGGCAGCAACGCTTGGAAAGTGAATGGTTCTGAAAAGCAGAAATAGAATCCACCATTATGGAGGACACAATCTTATCCGGCTCTGTCTGTCCGGCGCTCAAAAGAGATCTGGTGCTCTGGCATACGACCTTGACGCAAACGAACAAAATATGTAGGTGCCAACAAAAAATATTCAAAACTCATCTTTGATACCAAAAAATTGTATCTGAAATATCGAGCAGCAAACTATGACGTTAGATTCAATAGGGATAATTCATGAAATTCAAGCTCATACGACGGATATGCGCCCTTAAACTTCTTTAATCCCTAACACCTCCAGCTCTCCCCTTCCGTAACACCAATATCACATTCGCATTACCAAGTTCCGCCTCGGAAGGGGGTGAATTAAAGGCAGAAAATACAGCCATTTCCTCCTTTAAAGCGCGCAGCCCAATATGCCACTAAGTCAGAGCAAAAAAGTCACACTGACGAAAGTAATCAGACCCGTACCCACTCATGCCTTTCAAATAAACTCGCTGAGACATCAATTATACTATGACACATGGAACGTGCTTGGCAAATTCGACTTATTGTTTTCATGTCTTTCTATAGTGGTATCAAGATTACATTGGCTAGCTTTAAGGACGGCTATGAATTGAAAATAGCAAGAGAGATCCAAATTTCTCATATTAGGCTCAGTCTGAATTCGCAGCAATAGAAACGCTGCCAACGCCAATCAAGGTTCAATCCAAACCTTGCTTAGAAAAACATGCAGAAGATAAATGGCCAAATCCCCCAAAGAGAATCATACTTGTAGCGATTCTATCTAAAGTTTATACAGTGAAAGCAATTAACTCAGCCTATACATCTACCGTCAGCTACCTACCAATAAGCAAAACAAGGATCAGAAATGCATGGAACACAGTATCTCGGCACGGCGACAAAATAGCTCAGGTCAACACTGAACGAATTACACAGAGTGTACCGACTATAAAACACAAATTTTTTTTTCCAAATGATCTTCAAAGCAACACAAAACGAACCCACTCGAGAAAGAAAGCAACTAACAAATAGGCAGAATAAAAACTTTTCATCTGCATTAATACTGAATACGAGTGGGAAAGGTTGTCTCGCTGATATACGTGAAGTAATAATTCAGAAGTTTTCCATTTTGCCTGCATCTGTCGGCACCATCAAACCTGTTTGATCAGGATTCGCGCTCAATCCCTAAAAAATGAGACTCGTGAAGCATTACTTAAAGTAACAATACATCTATCATCGGCAAATGCAAAAATAGAGCCTACGTCAAAATGGACTTCTATTTTGGCTCGAATTGTCTCAATAGCAATCCAAACATTGAATACACTCGTTTAAATTACTATGGAAATGTTATCCGACGAAATCGAGAGGGTATAATCTTTTCATTTATCTTCCTTCAAACCCCATGGACGTAATCATACATCTACCCCTCACAGAACATGGATGGCCTATTTTACAAAGACTCCTCGTTCAAGACTCCATGTCTTCGACGAATCCAGATAGCTGAGGAGATTTAAAAGGCAGCAGCCACTAGACTTTTGTAAACGATGCAATGAACACAACCCCTAAAATAATCACTTAAAATCTCCCCTCTGCGGTAAGTGCAGCTCAACTATGCACTCTGAGGACAATTATATCGCTAAGACGAGATGTAAAATCTATGGAGGACCGCACACAACAGATAGCCAAAAACGTCTCGCCTGGCCTACTCGATTAGGACTACGTAAAAAAGAGCAATTAAGAACCTTCCGTCAAGCCGGTGACCATGAGTACCAAGTCGTAGTTCAAACTAAAGTTGTGGAAGCAAGAGATACTACCATTGAAGAGAATACGGGCTCAACTAACAGTCAAACTGAAGTTTTGACAACTGTTATACTCCAGCGTCTTCTGCCGATATTCGGACAGAGGACGTCATACATTTATGAAGGGTTACCTTCAAAGTAGTCAGATACTTCTGCATTCTCTAAAATTTATGTCAATCAATGTCGGAAGAGGAAGTATATCACAGGATATTGCATTAGCTCGTACATGTGAATTACAAATCAATGTCTTTCTAATTAAAGAACGTTGTTAATCAGGTTGTTCTAAAAATTATCCATTCTTTGAATGCCAACTTCCATGTGATGGGAATGATATGCGTCCTCGTGCTATTAGCTACTCTCAGAATAATGATAAAGAAGTTTTTGCATCCCAAGATTTCCCATACAGAGATGCGAATAACTCCCTAGGTATTACGTGCTGCATTCTTCACATGGAAGACTCAGCACCTTCTGACATTACTTTGGCGTATCTTCGTCGGCTAATGTATAAATACTATCAGATTTTACTAGATAAATGGTAGTCGACAGCCTGTCTGGCTCGTTACAGCGACTTTTATCTACAGATGTCTCGCAGTAAACACCCAGAACTCTCTCTACCCCAAAAGCTTCTGCAAAAAATTATAGCTGCTAGGTCGGGATGTGGAGACTCCACGCCATATCACCGTCATTTTCATCATGATGATGCAATCCTAGAATGCGTCTGCGGGCAAGAGGAATCTCCAACCCATTTTATACGCTGTCGAAAGCATACAACTCAGGTTCGCAAGCCCAGAAAGGGTGCAACAATGGATTCTCTTACCAGCCAACTTCTCGGTCCTCATGAGCCAGAGAAGTTCAAAGAATTTGTACGGTTCACAGACTTTTTTGGGGACCTGAACGCACACTTATCCCCTGCTAAAGGCTAGATTGGTAATTTATTAGATACCAGCACCCAAATATGGCGAGGCAGGTACTAGTGTGAGGAATACTAGCACAGACCAACCAATCTAAAAAAAACTTTCCTTTTACTTCTTCGATACATATAACTCCTCAGTGGAAAAAATGTTGCGAACGAGTAGGCACGTTAGGACCTGGTCCTCGCCGGCTTTACCGGTCCTGGACTCACGGTAAAGAAATTTACGACTTTCCGATACATTTAATCAGGATTTTTTTTCATTGGTGACTATCTTAAATCATAGCCCTCATTTTCCTTAGCTTCAACTTATATTTTTCTCAACAGAGTAATGTAAGAAGTGTGCTTTGAGTGAAAAGAAAGAGGAGCTTTTTCTATGCGTGTTCTGCGGGGTGTGATGGGCTAACTGTTACAAGTACAGAGTTATGAGATATGGGATGGCTACCTGGTAAATGTTAAGTGCATGTTCACAGAGTGATGGATGGAGTGGTGATGGGTATTAGCAGTGATGTATTAACTTCGTTGATTAACTATTCACGCTGAGGTCGATGCCTCTTTTTATATCTAAGTACTACATACATCTATCTGCTTTATCTGCTAGTCAGAGAATGTTGCTAGAACCTTCTTCATACTTCCACGATTCTAGGATGTTTTTATATTTGCAATAGGAAGTTGTCAGTAGATCCCTCTAATAGCTAACTGGAACATTCTAGAAATATCTGCTTTTAATTGTGTTGTGATTGGATAGAACAATCTCCGACAAACAGGTATGAACCTAGTGTAGACGGAAGCCAGGGATTCACAGACCAGGCTAAGCGACTATGTTACTTATTTATTTTTTTAAATTAACGTCTCAGGCCTAGCCCAGCACTCATCGAGTACGAAACAACATCATAGAACTTGAACATA
>MCBS01024922.1:0-16235 GCA_003611235.1 Golovinomyces cichoracearum
GGAGGTAACTGTATTTCTCGTAGTGGTATTCGCAAATGCAGTTTAGGTGTGAGTGTTTAATCAATCTAAATCACGTTCACATAATCTCTGGTGTCCTTGATAGTCTTTGACTCCATGAGGACGTTAAACAAAAAAAGAAAAGAAAAAACATGAGGATGAGCACTGCTGTATCTGGGAGGATCATATATTCTAGACATCCTTCATACGTCTTATATCCCATTTGGGAAGGTGGCCTGGTCCACATCCGACGATAAATAATACACACACACACACACACAGATACGTGAAGCGATCTAGGAGGGCGCGACTGAACACCTATACGTGGTGCCTTCTACGAACCTGAGAGCGCGATATTCTTTCAGAGCCAAGATTCTGTCGCTAAAAGAGATGGAAAGTTGATTTCAGACATGGTTGTTAATCTGAAGGAGTGTATCGGATTTTTGGCCGAAAACCTGGACTGCAGAGATTTCACGGCCATACAATAATACCTCGAAAGAAACTCGGTCTACACCATCAATACAACTCGCAGACGGACTGAGGTTCTCATGCGCTTCTGTACTAATCAAATCTATAAAAACTATTACACTCTTTTCTTTCCTTTAAGTCTTTTTCTTGAGATGCCCAATTCGCGACCCATCTCAAATACTCAGACTACTCCACACTTAATCCATAACTCCATTAATGCGCATCTTTTATCAAATTCAGAAAAAGTAACGTTCCAATCTCATCACACCAATCTACAAACTGGTGTGGCATGAAGGACTGGGCAGTAGCTCGGCCTCAGTTTCGATTCCATTTCGGCTACGTCACTGCGGACTCGACTTTCGACGATCCTCGATCACGAAATACGCTAGAAATGTCGTCCAAACGAAAATATGAGCTTTCGACGGGGGCTAGGGCATCGGTGCCTTAGCTTTAAGCTCTCGACTCGACTTTTCGGCCTCCGACAAGAGGGGCTGGTGTCATACTTTGGAGAGGGGAAAGTGAGAGCAGGACATTACTTTCTACGAATGAGAATCTGATAAGCAGAAATGGATTATGGAAATTTGGGAAGAACAAGGGAAGGAAAGCTGGGAGGACCTTCGGGCTCTCGATAAGGAAGACGACCTGTGAGAGAGTCGAGGAAATGCTGGGAAGTGTGATGGAAGGAATTTGAAAGAGAAGTAAAGGAATTTTTGTGTGGTAATTGTACACTACCCATTGCGGGATGCATGGTAGTGAAAATTTAAAGAAGCCATAGCACCACGCATGGCGGGATGACGGAGTATGTGAAGTGCTTTGTACATTCCTTAGAATAATTTCTTTTGTCTTTTCTTTCCTTAAAACATTTGTAGCTACTCTCAGTAGTGTTTGGTTGGATCGAGTTAAGCTCTGCGTCTTTGGCGTAACCTTAGCCGGCTTCACCGGTCTCGTGCTTGTTTAGCGTTGGGCTAGAGCGTAGGTCCTTAAATTAAATAAATAAATTAATTAATACGAAGCGACCTATTTTTTGGAAATAATCACGTGAAATGCTTTTCAAGTCCAACTGACCTCATGACTCAATCATACCACTCGTGTATGCGCTGAGCTTTTCCAAAACTACATCTTATATCTAATCATAAGTCTGTTATACATCTCATTTTTAACGACAACAATCGCTCTTACCCTCCTCCCTACCTTTTTCAACTATGATATCACGATTAGGTTTTACACTACGACGTCCAGCGCAACCCACTATCAGCTCAGCAATAATCCAGCACTCGCATCTTGTCAGATTTTCTTCTTCACTAGCAGTTCTAGAACAAAAAGATGGCAGGTTAAATCCAAATGCTTTACATGTTGTAACTGCCGCGCGACAATTGCAAGGATCTGTTACTGGGTTTCTCGCTGGAGGGAATATCCAGACGTTGGTAAAAGAAGCTGCTAAGATTCAAGGAATTGAAAAGATCGTAGCTGTGGAAAATGCTGCATATGATAAAGTACATTTCTTACAACGTAGTTGTTAGAGTTAACGACTGATAATGATACATATATATAGGGTCTACCAGAGATATTCGCGTCTTTGCTCGTGGAAAATATTAAGAAAGGCGGATATAGCCATGTGTTTGCTGGACATACTGCCTTTGGGAAAAGCCTGATGCCTAGAGTGGCTGCTTTGCTAGATGTTGCTCAGATTTCAGATATTACTTCTATTATTGACGAAAGTAAATTCGTACGCCCTATCTATGCAGGTAATGCTATATCAACTGTGGAATCGTTAGACAAGCTTAAGATCATTACAATTAGAGGAGTAGCCTTTGCGCCAGCAGAATACGGGGAAGGATCTGCGTCAGTTGAGGATGGAGTAGATCCAAAGATGGAATGCTCCACCGAATGGGTATCCGAAAATCTTAGTAAGACGGATAGACCAAACTTAACTTCGGCTGAACGGATAGTCTCTGGTGGCCGTGGCTTAAGATCTAAAGAAGATTTTGATCGCATCATGTTACCCCTAGCGGATGCATTAGGCGCCGCAGTTGGTGCTTCTAGAGCAGCTGTGGATAGTGGATTTGCAGACAACAGTTTGCAAGTAGGACAAACTGGAAAAGTGGTTGCACCTCAATTATATCTCTGCACTGGCATTTCAGGGGCTATTCAACACTTATCAGGGATGAAGGATAGCAAAGTGATTGCAGCCATAAACAAAGACGCAGAGGCTCCAATTTTCCAAATTGCTGATGTTGGACTAGTCGGGGACTTATTTGAAAGAGTTCCGGAACTCACTGAAAAGCTCAAACAGCAATCTATGTAGTTTACATAATTGTCCCCTTTTTTCAGTCTAGTGCCTTGAGCATATCCTCTACTTTTCTAAATTTCTCCCTCTCTTTACCCTTTTTCAGGCCGTTTGCTTTCTCTAATTGATCAATTTTTTGCCAGTCTTGCCAGCTGATGAGCCTACATCCATGTTTTTCTGTCATTTCCTTTATTGAATGCCAGCTAAGTAATGAATTATCAGATTCATTGCTAGGGAGAAACTGAACACTGTTATACCAATCTTCCGCAATGGCGTCGCCGGTCATGAAAGCGTCATGCATTGTGCTCGCAATGACTCCAATCGGTCCTCTCTTCACCCACCCAGTGCAATACATGCCCGGAATACGATTATCGTCATATTGATTGATCACGCGACCAAAAATATCACTGGGAATTTTACCGAGTTGGTTGTCAAAGGGTATCCCAAGTTCACTGAAGCCAGCTAGAGATTCTGCTTTATAACCAACGGAAACGAAGGCTGTTGATGATCGAATGTTAATAAATTCACCAGTGCCTTTGGATCTGGCCTCTAAATCCAACTGATCTGGGACCAGTGTGGTTTTTTCAAATGTCATACTACCCAGACGAGATTGATTTGCCAGATCATGATTAAAGGATTTTGGAGCCAAACAAAACTCTAGTGACACTGATCTTGCAGATGATTTAGGTGATACTGAAAAGGATTCCGCACTATCTATGAGGAGCTCCATGATTCTTTTTTTAGGTCGTGGTAAGCCTTTGATAATTTCGTGATTAAACGTAAACGAGTTCAAGGCAGGATTAAACAAAGCCGAGGAAAGTTTAGCTAATTCTCTTACTTCTTTAATGGTGAAAGCTGCCTATTCGAATGTTAGATATATGTAACAACAACATCAGGACTTCATAAACCTGAACTGGACCTCTTCGCCCTATAACCCTTACAGATTTAATTGTACTCTTTCGTAAAGCTTCTAAGGAATTCTCGCTTATATCAGTTGAGCTTAAAATCTTTGGATCTTTGAGAATAATTCTTGCGACATCCATAGCGACATTTCCTTGTCCCAGAACAACAGCCTCTTCTCCAGCTGTGAGATCTGGCGCAAGATCAGAGAATTCCGGCAGTCCATTGTACCAACCTACAAATTCTCGCGCTGAGTAGATTCCTTTAAGCTCATCCTCACCTGGGATACCTAATTTACGGTCTCGAGATGCGCCGTACGCAAAGAGTATTGCATCATAGTGAGGAAGCAACAGGTGAAGCGGTAAGGATCCTGGTCCAATCCCAATGGGAACATTACCCACAAATCTAAATCTTGGGGAGCAGGCAATCTCGTTGAATTTTTCTTGACACTTCTATAATCTTCTTAGCCACGTCCGAAAAGATAATCTTGAGTAATGGAAGAGGGAATGTAGAGGATGGAGTTTGACCTGAGAGGGGATGGTATTCAGGAATGAACCGAACCTTTACTTCTGGATGATCAGGAGCAACTCCAAACCGTACTAGACCAAAGGGTACAGGCAGCCGCTCGTACATATCAACGATAGAATTCTCGATTCTACACATCACCTTGTGGGCCGTATAGAATCCAGAGGGCCCTGATCCTATGATGGCCAAACGGAATGTTGATCGCCCATTATTTTTGTTCTTGCGAAGAAAAGATGTTGCAAATGTCTGATGTTGTTGAAGTGCGCGTCTGACAGGTCCTGTGAATAACCTCTTCGATAAGATCAGGCAATGTTTGCAGATCGAACATGGTTTAGCTGGATCCATTACCGATGTTTTTTATCGTGTTTCCCTCCACCCCTTCCTATCTCACCCCAAAAATCTGGGTTTCGCGATGCATGGTTATCCAACTCCTCCGGTCCGATGTAGTGGTTACTGTGGTGACGGAACTTCTCATCAACGCGCTTTGCTGGTAATTGGTCATGATAGATATCGCATTGTCTTTATTTTGTTTTGATAATCATTTCATATATATAGATAGTTGTAAACTCACATCCCAACCTTATTTTACAATCGTCTCCACTGATAAGTGGAGCACATTTCGTATTTGTCCATACCGACAACCGTGACCTTTATTGACTTCAAGTACGAAGAAGATGCCGTCAGCATTTTCATCCCATTCGGCTCTTTCTTTTAGTCGGATCATGGGTACACAGGCACCATTTCTCTTCGATACATCTCAAAATATCAAGGGAGGATTAATCGGTTCATATCAACAATTCGATTCTAAATCAGCTACTATAACTGGCGCTACTTCTAGAGTCTCTCAACTGGCGCCGTTAAATTCAATAAACCATAATACTGAGTAAGTATTTATTCATCAAGAAAAAACAGGAATCATCCATACATCCATCCCATAACCTCTTATCATACAATTCTAGTAGAGTGTTAATAAAAAGAGTATGATATAGTACTTCTTACATATTTCTGCCCAAGACTAAAATCGACGCGTATCATATGAGCAAGTCAGTAAAGAAGTATGTGAATCTTACAAGAAAATGTCTCTTCTCTTTAGGGTTGTGTGAATTCCTATGCGCATGTATCCTTTTCATTGCTGGTATCATTGCAAATCCAATCGAGAGTATGGTAGCCTGGATCATCAGATTAACTGTAAGTTGATACTATCTTTGAAGCTATTTGATATGAAGATTCTTTGAAAGCTGATCACTCAAAGCCTGTTCTTGCTATGGTTCACACTGCATACGCTATTTATTATCTAAGTTGTAAGAAGACAGCAAGGGCAACCGTATTCTCGGCATACTGTCATTTTTTTGCCTGTATGGATGCCTTGACAATCCCGTTTTACATTTTTACAATGTTATTTTTTGCTGCTCGCCCCATCGAAAGTCGATCAATGGTCTCAGATAACTTGAACGTCAATTTCCTACTATGCTATCAATTTGGGAAGTATTGTGCTGGTACTGCCACGGCTTTTTATATGATTTCCCTTGCTGCGTCTCTCTATCTGGGTCAAGTCTATCGCAGGATTGCCACTATGCCGCCTGAAATGAATCCTATGGAAGACAACTTGACTTCTAGGCACAAGCGAAATCAGTCGTCAAATGTGACAGAAAGCTCATTCTTAGACAGCCAAGCCCCAAGGAATTTTGAAGCCGAGCAGATTTCAGGGACACCTTCCGAAGATGTAGACCGTTATTCGAAAAATCAATTCTTGGAAACAAAACCCAAGACTTCTTTGCCATCCCACCTTCAATTATCATCCCATGATGCTCGCGAAGATCTTCCGAGTAGAAAGATGCAAGTCTTCTCCAGTCGGCCTAGCGCTATCGGATTAAAGCGCTCATCTCGCCAGAATTCCTCATACATGGAGATTGACTCAAGAAAGAGAGATAACCGTTTACAGCATAGACATGAACTAGAACTCAGCCCAGCTGTATGGTATGGCGACGATTCCCTAAACAAGAGATATAAAGCCAATCGAGGCCTTTCTCTAAAGAAAAACTTGCACGGATACACACATCTAAGTGAGGATAAAGAGCCTGTCAACAATCATCCAAATCCTCTCCAAGCGAACCCGCCTGCTTCATTATCTCCACGTTCCTCAAGTCAATATTTGACTTCAAATACGACCTCTGATACTAGTATAATTAATGAAGCCGAGTTAAATTATAATCTCAGCGCAAACGAGGTTGATATCGGGGTCGCATCCCTAGATTCACATGTGCGAGACATGAATTTCAGTTATGTTGAAGAATCCCCGCGGTGCGAGGATCTGGAACCCATAGAGCCACTTCGATTATTGGGTCGAAATAACATGAGACAGGTATCATCTGGGCATGATTACTTGGTTGGGGACTGGAACTCACAGGATATAGTTGGTCTCAGAGATGGTCATGGAAGTAATTTAAATGAAAATCAGCGAAGCAAGCTATCAGGTGTGAGGCCAAGGAAATTTAGTGGAAAGTTGTTATTTTAGCATTTTCAAATTCTTTGGTATCCAAAATCTGTTATCTAGTCCATACTACCTGTGTATATTGTGATTCGTAGTCACATTTACTTACCATAATATCTTAAACACTAATATACATATATATATTGTTGGAAGGTATACTCAGCCAGATTTTACCAGGCTGAAGCCTGTAATTAGCGTAGGATCTGTCACGAGATTAGTATCAAAATGTATCTTGTACATAGCCTATTAAGAACTAAACCTGTGGTTCGCATACATTTTGTAGGTCGACCGTACTCTGTAGTAGAGATCAGTAGAATCCTAGTAAAAGGTTCTGTTCTGATTCAGTTTCCAGGTAGGGGATCCAACGTAAACTAGATGTTCCTGCTGAGTTATAGTGAAGGTTACTCAGCGTATAATTACCACTGATACGTTCCACTTCTGTGAATAAGAAACCAGATCCAAGCGCAAGTTTTTGGCTCCTTCTACCTACATTTACAAGCGATAAGATATTCACAAAAACAATAACTCTTTTCGCTTACTCAAATCCACTCGATTTTAACACATAAATTGGTGTATATATGCTTAAGATTGATGAATTGAATACTGCCTTTTTTCTTGAAGATCTGAAAACGTGATTGGTGATATTCTTGGACGTTAATCCGTATAAAATTTACCTTTAGTCGAGTCGATATTTGAAGTATTTCGAGCTATATAATCTTGCCAGACTTTGCCTGATGGATTGGCTATGTCCCCTTTCCAAACATTTGTGTCCCACATGTCCATTCCGCAAAGGTGCCTCATCGTTGGCCGTCCATGAGGGCAGTTCCAAGGCTTATCAAGCTCACCCAAGTGAGAGACTATCTTTTTCATCTGTTTATGAGTCAAAGTTTTCCCAATCATGATACTGCTTCGGCAGGCTCTCATGGCAAGCATTTTTTGAACTCTTGAGGGTCTTGGAATCATAGTACTGTCGCTACTAAAGGGATGATCTGCTAAGAGATTGAGAAGTTCTCTGAGATCTGATAGAGAGAATGTAGTTTCGCGACTCAAGGGAAGACTTGTGAGCTCACAACGATTACCTACAGGTCGATGACCAGATTGGTCAACACTAATAATAAATCCATTACTCTGCAGAATCGGCATGTGTTCCATAATAATCTCTTCTTCTAGGGCTGTGAGATGAAGAGTTTTAGGAACGACCAGCTTCTGAGATTGAAGAATGGTTGTGGCCTGTAAGCGCTCAAAGTTATATTTTTCGTCGGATGCATGTTGATCAATGATAAAGAGATCATCATGATCACGTGAGTCTATATATGTGCTCTTTGAGGTATCTGAAGAACGAGAGACGATTATAAAACCTAGATTAAATTGACCGATGATTTTCATTTCGTGAAAATCACTTTTAGAAATTTTGAGTGACAACTTTTCTTCGGCTATCAATGAGTTTATTCCTTCATCTACTCTAACCACAGATGGTGAACTAAGAAATGATGACTGTATTCGTTCGAGTAACCTGATTTCCTGCTTGATTTGAGACATATCAATCTCCACAGTTTGGACATGATTCAGAGTTGAGTCCTTCTTTCTCATTCCTTTCAATAGTAACCTGGATCTATTGATACGATCTTGAGGTGAAGTAACACCTGAAATTTCAGCCTCTCGGATTAATTCCCGAACCTTTGCTTCTTCGTAAGCTTTCTTCTTTTTTTCATCAATGTAGTTCTTATCTTCAGTGCAGCGTGAGTCTGTCGATAATTCCATATCTTCACTAACTACCGTCGCATTACTTGGTAGAGGAACACCAAACGCCTCGGGAGTTTCACAGTCTGATTTATCAGAATCTTCAGAGAATATAGGAGAGATTTGTGATAATTCTTGGGATTTTTCTACTTCCGAGTCATTTCTGCTGAGATCATCATTCTCATCCGAAGTAGTTTGTGATTGGGTTCCGGAAGCAAAAGCAGAAGCAGAGAATCTATTACTTAGATTAAGTCCGAAATTCGAGGGACTGTTCGATGGCAAGTTCGGCGGTCTTTTCCTATTTTTATCTCTACCTTTCAGAGGAGAAGAAAAATCACTCATGTTTCTAGAAAGGTATGAGGTTCCAATGGGGTCGATTGTAGTCTTATCTCCAATAGTAATTTTAGCCATTTCTGGACATCTCGTTTGCCTAAATAATATACTTGGATTTCTACTCGTAACAGAGTGGTTTTTCTTTCCAAGGTAGTCGATTGATAAAAAGGAATCTTCAGAATAGATATTAGTCATCTGAGATCTACGGCATCTTTTAGAATCAGGCTCCTGAAAGATTCTCTCGCTAGAGAGATCATCATTATTATTTGATCTTTTAAGCTTATTCATACTTGCCGCATCTGTCTCTTCATCACAGATACCTGAAGTTTGCGTGACGAAGCAACTCTGTTCTGTATTTTTGTGATGAATTTCGAGATTTTTAATTGAAATTTCATGTCTTGATTTGTGCTTTTGATATTTCTGACTTGTATATTTTAAGCTCAGTCTGTTTCCATCGTCATCGTCATCAACTAAACCTTTAGATGAAGAATTAGACGCAAGTACAGAGTCTCCAGAGTTGTGATGTAAATCTTCAAATCCTTGGTCATCTTCTTTTGACGAAAGAATTTCCTGCTTATGGACATGCTTTATACTAGCTGTGGGCGTGTTGACTGCCTTGCTAATTGGACTACTGTGATAGCTGATTTGTGACTGCTTGTAAATTTCCTGTTTTTGTACTTGGAGACGAGAAGCTGGTATCAAACTTTTGCGGGATTCTATCAACTCAAATAGAGCCAACTTTAATGCCTCTAAGATCTTACCCTGATTATGAAGTAGGATTGTTCGTTTATCTGGACTAACGTTGACATCGTAGAGATGGGTGTCAAGTTCTAGGTTTGCAAAAATAAATGGAGGAGATAAACTATCATAAGATCTGAATGCCTCATTAAAGGCTTTAGCGACCTGAGGTAGGTGGCAAGGTCTTGAGTTAACAAAAAACATCTGTTTGTCTGGAATTTGACGATTTTCTCCAGAAAGAGGAAGTGAAACATGACCTACAATTCGAACGTTGTTCGTTGTCTTATTATCCGGCAGGATTTTTTGGTCAGTAGGGCCAATACTTGAGTCTACTTTTAGATTTATTTCTAGCGGGACGAGGGTTGAGAGCGCCTTCGCTCCAAATATATTGATAATATTGTCTTTTGATAGATTATTACCCTTTGTAGAGAAAATCATAGTCTTTTTGCCCCTCTCTGTTTGCTGAGTTACAGAGAATTTGACACCTATCTGAATACACGCATATTGGCTCAATATGTTCGTCATTTTATTCCACTCGCGTTTAATATTTCGCACCAATTCTTGCCGCCGAACAGGCAGATTTCCAAAAATCGATTGGACAGAGATAGTCGTTCCTTTCTGAGCTGCAATAGTACTTTTTTCTTTCAATTTTCCTGAAGTTTCGAATTCAAGCTTAGTTCCTTTCGGAAAATCCTCTGACAAGCATGTTATGACTGAAATTTGTGCCAGTGCACAGAGTGACGACAAGGCTTCGCCACGAAATCCAAAGGTCTTCAAGTTTAAAAGGTCTGAATATGTGGAAAGCTTCGACGTGTGATGCTTTAGAGCTATGGTTTCATAGTTGTGTGGCGGAATGCCATGGCCATTATCTTGTATTTCAATGGCATCTAGTCCTTGATTTTTGAATCTCACGTCTAAGAGTTAAAATTTAGTACTTAGATGTCTTTTTTTAACAGTAGAATATGTTTACCGATACTTGTTGCACCAGCATCAAGACTATTCTCGACCAATTCTTTTACTACTGAACAGAGATCTACAATAACCTGACCAGACTGGATCTGATGCACCTGCGTTTTGTTGTTAATTTCCGCTTTTGTTACAATGGCTTTTTTGTTCTTACCGCTCCGCCTTCAATTGCCTTTATGGTGGCCATTGCATTATTGACGCGTCGAGGATTTGAAATTGAAAATGGTATCTAAATGCAAAGTAAGAAAAATCCAGCAAGTTACTTGTAGGTTTTCGCCGATAGTCCAAAGATCTTCCAAGTGTTTGTAACGAGGATAGAACCACCAAATACAAGTTGAATAAATTCCAGCTCATACTTAAACGCTGTTCACATACATACAAGCGTGAAAGTGCACTGTCCTGCTCAATTTATCGTTCTCACGAATCATTTATTGCAAACTAAAGACGTAATACTAAATACGCGTTCACCATCACGTTACCTGCATCCAAGTCTTCAGCCAATGTAGGGAAACTTGCACGCAGAAATAAGAGCACATTCAATGCTACGGGATATCTTTATTTATCTATGAAGTAGTACAACAGAAGCTTAGTCTACCACATCCTACTGTAATCTATACATAACCTAATGTATCCTTACTTTTTCATCTATGTTGATAACCCATCACTTGAATTGCTCCTAGGTGTTAAGGGGAAAACAAGGCTGGGCTGATGATCCAGTAGAGCAATATGATATTGGGTATTGCCCTTCAAATTTAATTAAAGATCATTTCAATTGTCTATTTAAATTCCCGGGGTGAAATCCCTTGAAGAATCTTCTTATTTTACGTTCTACTACCTTCATATTTAATTTTTATTTGCGCCGCCAGCAGAGCAACCAGGATTTGTCCCTAATGAATGGCAGTAGCTATTCCAATCCCAAACCCCTAAACTAAAGTGCTTAGAGCCTCAATGACTCCATATAGTGCTCTTAAGAAATTTTTAAAAGAAAATTAAAAATTGAAACTACTGGCAGTTTCAGACCCAGAGCTTATTCTTGCAGGACTAGAATTCATTTAATGGTCATAAGAGGTATGTTACTCTAGTTACGGAAGTTGACAAAAATATGTATTCTAAAGGGGCTCGGTTGATGCTTAAACTCCAGCTTAGTTCATAAAAAGCCACCCAGTGTGATCTCCGTTAACGCCTGTTCGAAATTTTATTAGGGGAAACTTAAAGCAAGCCTTAACTCTGATTTTAAAAGTTTAAAATTTGAAGAATGAGTTGATTTGAAGGCGAATAATTTTCATTGTTGAAGAGCGTAAAGGTTATTGACTGAGAAAAATCTAGGATTTTATGGCGTTTTTCTTTCCTTATCAGGCTTTTCAACATTTTCAAGCTCGTTCTTAACATAAAGACCGGCGAGAGATAGGGTATTATCATAACTAAAATGGACAGTTACGAGCCATGCAGTTAATAAGTTAACGAGGTGGTGTAACATATAAGCATATGTCATACCATACATAGCAGCGCAAACTGCGATATAGAACAAAAAAACATTAGTTAAGTGGCGTAATTTGGAGTTTATTCGAGGAATCATTTTGCCACCAGTTAGGGTTTCGACTAAGAGAATGAATGGCATAATCGATAGTAAGTTATGGTGAGATGAGAATGGTGTCAACCAATGCACGGCCAAATTGTGTATCCAAACAACTAAGATTGGTAAATTAATTGGAAGTATCCATAACATGAGGATAAGTATTGAGTGCGCATAGTTGAAAAAGTTAGTACTAGCGCTCGAGGGCGAATCCCAGAGAATTCGCAGTGCCTTAGTGCATGTTGCTATTTGTACTAGACATGCTACCAGATAAGCAAACTGGTATGGTATGAACGTAGATACAAGAAATAGTAGGATTACAGTTGTTATAAGTCGCCGTCGCGGTGATGAGGGTGAGAATGTTAAGGGAATTAACTTTTTTCTCTCATCGTTTCGCAACCATACTGGCTGCAAACTCAGCCAGTTATGCATGATCGCAAGCACATTTGTGAGAAAAAGCGTAGCATAGTTGACCATGACACATACACCCACACAGATTAAGCCAATTAGTGGAATGATTAAGCAAAAAAATGGATCTTTCGAGCCAATGAGCAAATCGTTTTTCATAAAATCGGTTTGTCGCCCAGTCTCATTGACTTTCCAGCTCAGAAGTCCAGATGGAGAGGTTCCACGTGACGCAGAACTTATTTGAGAGAGGGCAAGAGAGAATAAAGTTAGGGCAAGTAATAGAAATGGTAATGACTGACGAAGGCACAGGTCTAAACTCTCTGAGAATGCCGTAAATATACCAGTCTCGTCATAAAGCTTAAATTGCTTCCTAAGAACAAGTGCGACGACAAGGAGTGGAAATGCAGCAAAAACTGTCCGATATCTCATGTATAATTTACCAAGGCTACCTAAAATATCAATTTTCAATGAGATCGTTAGATTCGAATTACAAATAGGATTTGTCCAGAATTGCAGACTTAGTCCATGATTTGTATCTCTGTTATTAAGCGGTGGTGGCATAAATGGTGATGCTCCGTGTAGATTAATATTCACTTTTTGAAAATTTACAAAATATTTCGATTCGTGTGGCTCGGAGATATACTGTCGCAAGATGGGAGCGAATAATTCATTATTATCGACACAATTTTCCCTTCTCATCTCCAAAGTGTAGGCGAGTAAGCTTGAATGTAGAGCGGGAATCTTAATTTCTGAGACAAGCGGGCGGTTTGAAGGCAGCGTGAGTTTCATGCCAAAGGCTAAAAGTGAACCGAGACTAATGGAAGACGTTTGATGCGATTCTTTAATATCAAAGAACTCAGCCAGAATCCAACCTGTGTTAGGACCGGTAGCTTTATCAATGACAGCCACGAATTGGAATTCAACAATATCTTCTATGTTATATTGTAGATAAGAGAAGGATTCTTTTTCAGCTTCCCCATCGAGGTAATAAGGATTTGAGCTGGCATTTTTCGACGCAGGTATAGAAATGACATCAGCTTCAGCATTTTTACAAGCTAGTTGAGTGGGAGATGCCATGTTAGTTCCGGAAAACTCCATATTCAGAGGGAAGAGCGTTGATTGTCTACCAGAGCGGGGAACGAAAACAGCACACATTAACACTTCTACATCTCCTGATCCATTTTCTTGGAGAAGCTTTCGGTTAGTTAAAAGGATGAAACGTTTCCCTCCTACTATTCCTTGAGGTGATATAGGTATCAGATGAGTTCGAATTTTCTCATTTTGTCCGAGACCGCGGACGATCAGTCTCTCACCCTGTGATAGAACAGTATTGTACTTGTCGTCAAGTGTAAGAAGAGAAGTAGCTTGATTTTGAGCGAATGTCTTTTCTGCGAAATTTTCCATGCCTGTCAAGAAATGCTTTTTGAAGCTTCTCATTCGATCAGCCCTTGGTTTAGTTTGCGTTGGTCTATTCACGTCAATAATATCATAGAGAGACCGCACGACAACTTTTCTGAATTGATCGCACCAAAGGATTGCTTGGTGGTCCATTCCTGTCCAGACGAAAGGCACCGTAGAAGTAAAGACTGTAAAGCCATGAGTTTCTGGAACCAGAGACTCTAAACTTGCATAATCAGATGGCACTACTGTGTCCAACCCCCCACCTGCAATAGATATTAATGTAACGTGCCAAAGCGGATTATTATTTGCCCATTTTTGAGAATAAGCATCTCTCCAATACTTATTAATTCGCCGATAAGTAACAACGATCTCATTATCGAAAGATACAGGTGGACGTGCGTGCGGTGCAGACATAGTAATTATTGTATTTATCGAATTAGTTTGATAGTTATTCATGACGAGCATGGTTCGAGCAACTATTCCTCCCATTGAGTGACCGAGGATTATGACAGATGTGGGATCAGGTAAATCATTTGGTCGGTCAGAACGGCGTGGATCATGATAAAGCGATAGGATATAGGCAATCGCTTCGTTTAGATATTCTGCCTGGTCCAGCAGCGTGCGGCCATGAAACGCTGTTATATCCTCGTTAAAATCGACCGTAAAAAAATCTAGTTTTCTGACTCCTGCCGAGAGCACCTTCGGATCATGGCGTAAGACCTGGTGAAAGTAATTTGCGGCTTCCGCAGCAATTGGTCGAACTTGCTTATAACTTCCAGCATTCCCGGGTATGAATAGTATAGGGACACCTCTGACCTGAGATTATGATTAGCTTTTGAGTTTATTTGTTTAATGTTTAGAGTGCTACTTTTGTATCATCATCAATACCACCCTCCCTGTAGAGATAAGTTGAATATTTACTAGCAAAATACGTATGTTCGGTATCAAAGTCCGAAAGTTTCACAAAAGAAGGTCGCATGTATGACATTCTACATCCTTTTGGATCCAATTGCCGGCTTGAGAACGAAAACACAATGGAAGATAAAAATACGATGGCAGCGGCTGTGGTGACTAAAGTGAGCGTGGAGATAGACCAAGGACCCTGGTGCCTCGGCCGAATGTATACATCACGGCGAAATTCAGACATGTTACAAGATGGTTCAACTTTTTTCGAAGACATCCCAATGAAAACAGAGCTCACAGGAGGATGAATTATACCGCCATTTTGGGAGCTATCGTGCTTCCCCTGTGTGCTCGAGCGGCGACTCGTTGGTGTGTTATTCTGCCGGTCGATATCGTGAAAAGACGCTCGACCTCGGTTTTTCCTGCTTGTCTTGAGAATAGTGGGACTTAATTGTTCGTCTACTGCGACGTCCAGGTGCTCAGCTTTCTCAAAAGTCGATGCCGAATGCTTTTCTTGTTCCTCTGTGGCTGACCCCGAAAATCGCGTCAACATTTAGACGATTTTCGCGACTCTCGAGGCTCAACAATTGGCGGATAGTGAGCCCGGGAGATGGGCGAAGAGAGCAACGAGACCGGGGAGGTGGATAGCGTAGAGATTGGGGTAAGGACAGGTAGGGCAAAAGAGAGGATGAGATTTGTTTGAAAAAGGGGACGAGACGGTCATCCGCCCTTGTTGGTGGATTACCGTCTTATGATTTACAGCAGCGAAAAGCAAGGACAAATCATTCAGCACAATTGAGGAGATGGAAAATCTTATTTGGGGTTAGCTGGGATCATCCCTGTAAATCTTAAGACCTGGAGGGGTTGCAATGAAAAGCTTGTTATTTTATCTCGTCCTTCTCGTACGGTGGTAAGTAATGACATCCTCCCTCACATGGCTTAA
Source organism: Golovinomyces cichoracearum (assembly GCA_003611235.1). NCBI lineage: Eukaryota > Fungi > Ascomycota > Leotiomycetes > Helotiales > Erysiphaceae > Golovinomyces > Golovinomyces cichoracearum. The sequence goes on from MCBS01024922.1 coordinate 15,674, forward strand.
GTTGCGTGATGTGTTAAGCGGGCATCCCGCATCGGCGTTGCCAGATGCAACAATTCTCATCGATGCTGCCATGTAGCAAATCAATACCTTCAGCGACTGCCGTCAGCGACAGAAATTCGTACCCATCTCTGAATTGACCCAAATGAATCATTGCAACACCACGCTGGAACAACTTCGCTACAGCCTATGCGAAGTTGGGTCGGATACCCGATAATAAGATCGTCGCAGGGATTGACAAAGTGTATATAGCATGTAACTGGCCACCGACAGCGGTTATCTTATTTTTCGCACTAGCTTAATCGGACAACCGTCATGTTACAACCAACCCTGCTGGACAGTTGAATTCCAACTAGAAACACGCCGATGGAAATCCCTTAGCGAAGCCTATCTGTGGCGACATTAGAGCACCTGTGTCTGCAACCACCGCTTCCATGCCACTTGCGTTTTTTTTACGCGATACAAATCAAGTCCAAGGGTCGGATGGTGTAATGGTATGCCATCTGGGCCGATCTCCCAAGTAGAGTCTGGGTAGCCTGGGCACCTACCCCACTTGAGACAGGAG
>MCBS01024923.1:0-15804 GCA_003611235.1 Golovinomyces cichoracearum
TTGTTTTAAGACCGTCACAATCAATCTCCTTTTCTTTCTAGTCGGAATTACAGATCTAAAATTTTCATAGATCTTTCCGATTCCTTGAACCCGAGTTTCTTTATTATATCAAAGTTATCTTATTGCTTCTTGAATGAAGTTCAAATTATCATGTATTTAGTTTCGGCAGCTGTTTGTTACTCATTTGCATCGCGAGGAGTTATTACAGTGCACGACGTCTAGAGAACCCTGGCGGCCAATATTTTTGATGCAAAAATTTCATTCACACTGCCATGCAAATAACGACTATTCAAAATATCAAAGGATATTGCACTAGATGTATGTGGTTTATGGATGCTTATAGAAAGGGGTTGAGTGGTCAATTGACTCACTATGTGACCAAGAAATACAAAAGCTATCGAAGACTGTGCGAAGTAAAAATCGATGCTGGTCTAGAACAGCTAGNNATTTTACCACATGGGATTTGCTTGTATGTTGTAAGAGCTATTATTTTTGAAAAAAATCCGGCCAACGTTCGAAAATCTCCATTTTTCAAAGTGTTGTAACTTCTTCAATAATACTCCGAATTCAGAAAGGAGAAGGTAACTTTGTTTGGAATGATATGATCTATCTGTATCTAAATTTTTCAATCTATTCCTCCAAATTTGGTGACGGAGTTAGAAGACAAAATTTCGTATAGTAATTTGAGGCTTTCTCCGCGTCAAGCACCGTATAACTCGGTTTGTCGCTAAATCTCTTCGTATGTGGGAATATTAAGAATTTCCGATACTTTCTTAAATCAGAATTGACACTCACAAGAGCTAGCTATATTTGAGCGATGACAGTCCAGAGATTTAGACAAATATTGAAGGTCTTGCAGCATAACGAGTCTGCAGTGAAATTGAACGCAAGCTCTTGTACTCCATCTAAATAATTCCCACCCGCGCCGTGGAGTATTTAACCGTAGAGTAGGTATTTCTTGATTGAGTATACACATAGAAGGGCTGTAGATTTTGAGGTACTGCTTGTTCGCTGGAGCAATTTAAGATGTATCTCTCCTTGAATGAGAATCTGTATACCTTTTTTTTAGGAAACAAGCCTACGAACTAATGGAAATCTGCTAAAGTCTCCAGCTTTGGGTGCAAGGACGATTATAATTCCTGCCATTTCTGTCCAGGAAATGTGGTGTAAAAAGTATAAATTTGGTAAACCCCTGTGATCTTTATGAGTTAGCCGGTGAAGAAGATCTCCTAACCTTCAGAAAGTACCAGTGCAAACGTTCAGTATACTCTACATATCTAAGATGGCCCGGGAGAGTCGTGCTCAAGGCAAAGGCAAAAGCAAATACGAAAATACTTAAAGTCAACGACTCTTCGTCAATTTTTGACCTCATTATTCTCACTTGAGATCTTCAACTACATCTCGCCACAAACTTTACTACCTCGACGACTGATAAACTGCTCCATTTGAAAACAGAAGCTCGCCTTACAAATTCCTGGAAAAGCTCAAACATATATTTACGATACTACGTAAACTCGCGAGAAGGAAAGAACGTCATAACATACATAGCTCGAGTTTTAGCCCATGAGGGACCGCTGCTCTAATAGGGCCTTCAAATGGACAGAGGACAGGTAGCTGGGGCGTGTAAAGGAATAGAGACGAATTCTTCGGGGGTTTTTTTTGGCTTTGGGTGGGTTTGTAGGCACCAGGATTTGAGCTCGGATAATGCTACCGATACTCCAAAAACTGGATGCGCCACGTTTGCTTCGGTGGATAGAGGGGTGTGAAATCAACTTTGGTCATTACGGCGACCGATAGCGCAAGTCAAGGTGGAGTCTTGGAAAGAAATCTCTTACTGCTTGAGATCGGAGGTTTGGACGGGACACAGTGCACAGGGTATCGAACCAGCAAATGTGCTTTTATTTTCCTTATTATTTGTTATTTATTTAGGTAGATACGAGTCTTTCGAGATGATTAATCTGTGTCATGCGTCTTCGGTATAGGGCTTTTGCTCGACACGCTAATTATTCAATTAATAAACCAATTAATACTCGTTAGATAATTTTCTACGCGGTTTTGACTAAATTTTACCATTTGAGAGCGGTAGGAAGCCCAAGTAGATTGAGTAGTCATTCCTTGTGATCTAAATATAGTCACTAGTTTTCCAAAAATACCTTAGGTTTCAGCTGTAGCAACGATGTGTGAGACGACATATTTTTGAATAGATTTCTGGTAAAGACGCGATCAAAATTCGGCTTTCATTGAATGTCTTTTTTGTACTTCAGGACTACTTTTGTTCAGATCAAATGATTTCGTCATTACTTATAAAGGCTATTTTCGGTCTTTTATCTTTAAGGTGACAGGAATATAGGTGGTCGAGGATTTGCCGTGAAGGAGTGCAAATAATTTTGGCTTTGCTTACTATACACCATTAAGCTTCGGTTGGATGATGTATTCTTGTGGGCCTGCTCGGGCTCCTCTAACCACAGAGTAGGGAGCTAGGGGAGCGTCTTGCATGATACCAAGAATACCTTCAGGTATAAGTTTTCGTTTCCTCCGAAATCAACTATGTTTGTTAAGATGCTCCCAAGCTAGGTATCACTGTAGATATTTTCAGTTATCTATGATTGTATGATGGATTCCTTACTCCTTGAACTACCCACTGACGTGATTCCCCAAAGAATTCCTGTCAATTTGACATCTGTCTCAAACGAAGAACACACAGCGTGGCGGTAGCGAAAAGGAGGCCGGAAATTCTAACACCTTTCAATTTTTGATTTGTATCGAGGTGCTTTTTTACTTGGTAGATTCGTGTATTGGTTGTGTAAGTGTATTATATCGTTTAAGTGTAGGTTAAGCCAATCAGCATAAGAAAAAAAAGATTTCTGAAGATTATGCCACTACCTAACTTTTCTCAACTATTTATACGATCAGGATAGTGGGACGCGATGCAACGCAGTTGTCTTCACCCAAAGTATGCGGGTTTAGGGAAACTTTAGTAACAAGTACTAAGCTAGACCTTTCGAAAATTTCTACAATAAACCCCCCCCNNGGGGGAAATTCATCAGGTAAACCAACCTGTTATACTAAATTATTCAAGTTGGTACCTTGTTGCTTGTAGTGGAGATCTAGTTCGCAGATAGAATTTTAATTTTTATATTCTTGAGCCCTTTGCTGTATATTCTTGGACAGTCATTGATGACTTTATGAAGAGGACGTTAAGGTGGCGCTGTGAAGACGAAAACGATCGAGACCCGAGGACGTAAGTGGAGTAGGTGGAGGAGACTTGGTTGTCGTTCGTTAGACCTGAGATGGGATCATCAGACGCTTCCACATAGTGTACAAGTTCGGACCCGACGCCCTATTTGCAACTGAAGTTGTGACCAGCATAGTAAGATAGCTTTGCAAAATTTTTGTACTTCACGTGGCAAGATTGATTAGGAAATATGTGATCACAGAACAACGAAACGAATCTTCATGTAACCGCCTCTGTTGATGTGTCTTTTCATTTTAAGATTTGTGCTCTAATTTCTAATATCTTGTCGTCAATAATTTATTTCAGTTAAATGTTGTGTGTTGGGTCAGTCTGTGCTTCTAATGACACCTCCCACTAATGACTCAATTCCCTATACAGCCTTTCCTCAAGCAGATAGTCCTCTGCAGTACTTCCAAGAAAACAGAGAATCATCGGATTATAATTCTATGCCATCCTCGATACTAAGCAACCCACAGCAAGCACCCCATGCTTCCATCCCAGCTCTCGCCGCCTCGTCAAATCCTGCAAAATCAAGAACATCCTCTCCAGCTAGACAAGGAAAAAATGCGCGTTTACGAGTTGGTTCAATCTTCGAAGATTCCATTGGAAGTAGCCAGTGTTTCTCTTCACGAGATAAAATTGTGGACCCTCGAAAACTTATCTTACAAGCGTTCGTGCCACATATTGCTGTCCATACTTCTTCTGATACAAGTGAGCTTCTGAATGGAAAGGGGTTTAAGAGAGGTCTCTGGGAGCTTTTGCGGCCATTTGGTGAACATATTCCAGGAAAAGTTAATGTACGAGATAGTCTCGGGGCAGGTAAAACTTGGGAGGATTATGCAGTGCATTTTGTACAGCTTGAGGATAGTACTGCTAAAAGTACGAGTTCACCAAAGCAAACAGATGTAGAGACGCCACCCAGTAACACTAATAAAAAATACATGGATAATGATCTTGGACAACGTGCGAAAACAGAAGTTATTGCTTCAGTCGAAACTCTCGTGGACTATTATCTGACCAATGCCGAGCAATTTCCGAGCCACAATGGAATGGAAGACTATCTATCGAATGAGAATCCTCAGAATCCTGATATATTGTCACCCTTCTATATCTCATATTTACGGAAGCTGATGACTGGAATGCCTCTTGCTCCTCATGAAACTTTTTCACATCCCGTAGCGTGCGTAATAGCTATTAGCTCTCGTAATGCAAGCCCAATCGATACTTTGAAAGAACTTTACGAAGATTCAATTCGCGGAAAGAAAAGACTTCCTCAATGGGTAAATAATGATTATCTAAGATATTACGTTCTTATACACGATGAAGAAAGAGGTGATATTAATAAATCAGTGATACTGTTTGATCAGATGAAGCGCCACTTTGGTCTTCACTGTCATTTGTTACGACTACGGAGTAGTCAGTGTGTGACATCTGATGATGATAGCGTCGAACTTCCTCGTTCTTCTTGGCTTACTGCTCAGGAAGAAATAACAGAAATGAAGAAGCAAAACATAAAGGAAGGTATTGAAGATTCACTGCAATGTATATATGGATCTGATATTACCGCAATCAGGACCTTTATTCGTGAAATGGTAACTCAATCAATAATCCCTTCAATGGAAAGATGTGTAGCCACATGGAACGATCAAATCGCTTCGCGAAGAAAAGGCTTCAGCGGTCGTATCCTCAGCATTTCAAAGCAATGGGCTGGATTTGGTCGAAGCTCTAGAAGTTCAGTATCAGGTACTTCCGGATCCACCGGGCCTAATACCAATTACGATATTGGGCGGGGGTATTATCGACCAGATGCACCTGAAGCGCTAATGCGAAAATTAGCTGATTATGCATTCATGCTTAGGGACTGGAAACTAGCATTAGGCACATATGATCTTTTACGTTCAGATTTTAGCTCAGATAAGGCATGGAAGTATCACGCTGCTGCAAACGAAATGGCAGCCATATGTGCCTTGCTTGTACCGAGGTCAATGAGTTCAAAGACAAGATCAGAAACTATAGATCAGTTTCTAGAAACAGCTTCATACTCTTACATCACACGTTGTGGTGCTTCTTGCGATGCCTTACGGTGTCTATTATTAGGGATGGAACTGCTACGGATTCGTGGTGGATCTGCCATATCAGACGCAGCAAAATGGGGACTTCGGCTATTAGAATCTAAAATAGTAGGTTCAATTGGCGATGCATTAATTAAGGAGCGTATATCGGCTTGTTACGCATCAAAAAAAGGAATAGGATCAGGAAGGTGGGGCGGCAGAACTAGAAAATCAGCCTTATGGAATATTCAAGCAGCAGATGCATGGCTTAGCATTGGGAAGCCTCAAAGATCAAAACAACAGTTAGATGATGCAAACAGCAAGTACTCGTTGTTACAAAATAAAAATGCTATTGAAACATACTCAGCCGCAGGTGTCTACTTGAAAGCACTTCAACGAAAAGTACAATCGGAAATCTTACCAGTAAATATTGAGGGACCGGAAGTTATCGAAGAACCGGAAACATTGGATGAAGCAGAAAGTGAGGATTTTCAATCTCGGCCTAGTCGGAGGAGCATGATGGGCGTTATTGTGCCCCCTTTATCAGGTCTAGCAACAACCCCTCTCAAAGGTACTTTTGCAGAGAATGGAGAGGTTCAATTTAAAACTGGCCATTTTGAATGATAAGATGTGCACATGTCATTGGAAATGTATTAAAATAGTAGGAGCGCGAATTGGGACTGGGTAGTTGGGGTGTCTGGTGTAAAAGTTATGAATCCTTTCTTCGGTAATCACAAACTTAATCAAAATGAGGTTGATACTCTGTTACTTTTTTATATCATTCTATCATGCTTACGGCTTTTTAGCTGTTTTAACACCCTTAATTTTTCCACAGTGATCCAACTACATTTTTGGAGCTTAAAAAAGTAGAACCGTAAAGACGATAGTGAAAAAAAAGACATCTTCCAAGAAGTCAGTGAGTCACAAAGATTTCTTTGTCAAAACTGTATGTCTCTTTTGTTTGCTCGGTGGATAAGTCCCATTATACTTACGAAGTAATGCGACCCGAAGATCAGTAAATTATCACTACCTAATGATCTGCACACGGTCTACCTCTTCCTGAAATTAAAAGTAGTATTAGATATTAACTGTCAGACACGATGTAGGTAGACAAGCGTTGATGTTGGATCTGAGGTCAAAAGCTTCTGTTACGTTTATGAGCTCAGGTAAGTGCTGCTGGGCACGATACTCTTGTGCAAATAGACGGATCATGTGTAATGGGGTTTCCTAAGTATGTAAATGGAAGAAGACTAGCTTACTCTACTCTCTCGATGTGCCGAACACTTGAAACTTATACACATATCCTGCTGCTGGTCGACTGTCATTTGTTTGAGGCTTTTTAAGCAGGCATAACAAACTACATATCTACTACACAAACAACATAAATGTCTAACAACGTGTAGGCACAGTAAAACACCCATGCATTTTTTTAATCTTTTTCTTTTTTTGTATTTGCAGCCTTTGGCTATGACACAATACTAGTGATTATATACATCTTAGATGTTCAACTTTATACCTTGGAACATTCATGCCTCAAATTTCAATTCTGCAAATAAAACTGCGAATTCACACGGCTTCTTCTTCACCAGTTTCTACCCTCATGCGTGAATATTTACCCAAGGACACTCTTGCAATCCCAGAGTTATCCAGACGTGCCTCCACCATCCAGTATACAATCATCCGCGAGAAATCTGGTGACGGGTCTGCTGGACTCGAACCAGNNGGTAGGTGCCCAGGCTACCTAGAATTTACTTGGAAGACCAGCCCAGATGGCATACCACTATGCCATCCGACCGCAGAGCATACTTAACGTTTACATCGACGCTGCGTGAAGCTGAAAGGTTAATCTTGGCCGGCGATTACAGGATAAACTTAGGTGAATTCCGAATCTGAAATATTACCCTCACCATAACATCTTACAGCCGTCTCTACAGTTATTTGCACTGTGATGGAATGATTTGTTTAGCCGTGAATCGTGACGATCATGAGTGTTGTGACTAGGTAAGCTCATATTTCTAAATGCCTCAGGCTCTTTAGAAACAAAAGGATGCTCTACAGGAGCAATGGGTCTCCAGATATCTGTGCAGGTTTAAATATTAGCTTAGAGGAGTCTTTCGCAAGAAATCAGAGTAGCTATGGCGCCGGTATTGCAATTCTCAAATGTCATTCCCAGCAGGGAGGTATTTTAATCCAAGCCTCAGAAACGGGTTAAACGGTGATTGAAGCTAATCGTGTGAGAGTCTTCAAGTGCAGTGACAGAGCCAAAGAATCGAGGCAATTGGTGTAGTGTTTCTCATCGCTTTTAATTAAATAGATCTTCCTCGCCACGATGTGAGTGCGACGTCATTACCACTAATGAACAAAGAGGCTTCCCACTTGATATTCAATTCTTGAGAAATACATGAAAAAGGTCTCGAAAATCTTAGAATACACATCGATGAATACAAACTCTACGATAGAAAACAGTCCAGGAGGCAAATAATCATGAGTGAGCTCATCGGCTTTCTTTGCGATAACGTCCCACAATTTCGCAAGTCAGTCACCTCCGTGTCCAGCCTAGTTCATATTTTGAATCTTTTATTTTTCCTAACGGCATGTGTAGAAGTCGCCTGTCAGCACTTTATTCTGATTTCAGCTATTTGCGGACAACTAATCCCGACGGATATGTTGCAAATGTATCCGCGTGGTTACAAGGTCTTGCATCGGCCACTCGAGCCGGTGTTATGCCCACAATAAATAAAAATCCTAACCTACTCTCTATGACCCTTAACCAAGACTTGATACATGCTCTAGAAACGGAGAATGGACGCCCGCTTTCGATCGGGATCGTTTCGAGAGAGGGGATCGCTAATGGCCAATTGATTCCACGTAAGGAGTTTATGGAAGCAGTTTCAAGTATTTACCAAAAGAGTTGGTCAAGTTGGCCCTGGTACACATTTACTCATTTCTTAAAGCAATTTGGAAATTTTCGCAGCTTTAGTCGTAATGAAGTACTTCCAGTGATGGAACTTGTCGTGCTAGAAAATCTAGAAGCAGCTGCCAAGGAGGCAAAGAAAAAGTTCTTGACTTTCAATGGAAGGTCTGAAAAAATATTTTCTCGGGCTGCATTCGTCGCAGAGTTTGGGTCAGTTTTGGGCCCTAAAGTTACATTATCTGACTCTGACATGGAACTATTTTTGAAGTTTCTCGCAAGAGACCTGGCTCTCATATCTTATAATCCAGAGATTGTCAAGTTGAGATCTCAAAATGAGACAGATGCTATTAGCCTTGAGGATGTAACTATCGCTTCACTCAAAAAACTGATTGGAGATTTAAACAGGCAGATTACTGCTCTAACTCACAAGTGCGAAGAGCTCAACGCCTCGGCAAAAGTGGCAGTCTCAAAAAACAACAAGACAGCAGCTCTAGCAGCTCTCAGGTCTAAGAATTTAACCACAAAAACACTTGAAAAAAGGTATATCACAATGGGACAACTAGAAGAAGTCTTTTCAAAAATCGAACAAGCTTCTGACCAGCTAGAATTGATTCAATTAATGCAGGCAAGTACGAGGGTTCTCTCAAGTCTTAATAAAGAATCAAAGGGCCCAGAAGAAGCTGAGAACATTATTGAGAAGTTGCAAGAGCATATGCAATTAGTAGATGAGTTTGACATTAATTTCGAATCTGGTTTTACGGTAGATGAGAGTGAACTTGACCTTGAGCTCGAGGCTATAGAACGGGACGAGAAAGAACAAAAAGAAGCTAACGAGCAAGCAATGAAACTTCAGGCACAAGAGTCAGAAACGAAGTTAAAGTTGAAAGTTCTGGAAAGTATGGATCGCCAATCTCAAACAGATAAAATAAAACCATCAGCAGTATCAGAAATCCAGAAAGAAGTTGATGATAGCTCTGAACTACTTAAAAATCTATCACTGGGACTTGAAGCGAGCTCTGCAGAGTAGCAATAGCCATTGCCCGATGCTTTCTTCACGAAATTTGTTAAACCACGTGTCTTTGCAGGAACTTAAATTCATGTTAATTCTCATGAGAGTTTAGACCCCGAGAAACTTGAGTCTGCTATTATAGAACAGTTTTCTTTCAGCACAGATACATTGTTTACATTTAGAGTGCCTGCAGTTTCTTTAAAAAACCTACTCTGCTCTTGTGAGCTTGGCTGTTTTGATAAATAACTCTGGTCTATTACTTTATCTTCTTGTAATGCCAATGGTTGGTTCATGATTGATATCTCGTCGCTATTTTCGACAGCTTCTGTTCGAGTCCCTGCTGGATGATCTGACCCAGCTTCCGGTAGCTTTAAAGTAGGAGGACTTTCAAAATTGTGCCTGGCTTTCTCTATGAGGCCTTTAAATGAATCAAAATGAATGCTAGACCAGGCCTTTCCATCGAAATCTTTGTCTTTTATTTTTAAAACATGCTCGGATAAAGAGTTTGCTCCAGGTCCCCTACCTTCTTGAATCCGTTCCCATCTTTCTAGTTCTCCGCGTAGTTCATTGGGGGGTTTAGGTCGTGTTGCATCACAATTTGAATTCCATAGGGTTATCCATTCTGCATATCTCTTTTGCATCGCTAGCCTTGATCCACCTTGAGCTAAGCCATGCTCTCCTAACTTCTTTCTGAGCTGAGTATCTTTGAACATTGAGAAATTTATTTGAGGCAGACGCTCAGGACGCTTAATTGGTTTACCAAAACTGATAGGAGGAGCTACCATGATATTCTTGGTCATTCGTTGGTTAAAAGAGCCCGTCAATCCGGAAATCTCCTCTTGACAATTGCGGTCCAGATGTGCATTGACTCGGCTTTCCTTCATCTGTAAGTTACAAATAGGACACCTAATTAAAGATCTATCTAGAGTTTCAATTATTAAACAGAAATATGTCGGATTGAAGATGAAATTACCAGGCATTTGTTTATCATTTTCATCATCGGAATCAGAGTCAGGTATCACAACATCTGCTTTTGCGTTTCCGAGTCGTCTTGAATATCTTGTTCTCTTTTTAGGTGAGTTGTCGTCTCCATTGATGCCCGTCTCATCTAGGCTTCTTTTGGATGGGCTATCGGGGATAGGAACCGCATGTGTTTGTTCTCTAGCAAATTCGAGGACTTCTGCTCTTGCATCTTTAAATGCTTCTACCAACTCTTCTATTGCCCCATTATTCCTCAATCGTAATTCCTGCTCTGGCCCTCGACATGTCGGACATCTACCATCATTGCTTAGACATCTTCGTATACAAAGTGAGCAGAAGGTATGTGCACATGAGGTGATCATAGGTGTTGAATAAAAGTCTTTACACACTTGGCATCGTAAGGCAGAATCTACGCGGGAAAGTGATCGCAATGGTGTGTCGAGCCAGTCTGTTGAGAAGGCTTCATCGAATTTCTTTCCCTGCATATCGCACAAAATTTTCAGTTTCTTGAAACGTAGATATTAGCATAGCTCATAATTTGTTCTAAATCAAACTTGATTGTAATCTTTGGCTGAATAATGTAATGACGATAATAATCTCAATTTATGGAATTGAATAAATAAGTGTCAATCAAAGTACCGAATTTTTCAACTGAGATACATCATGTCAGACTACAAAACCTACTTGGCGGCGAACATTTTGACAGAACAAAAAGTAGTAGGTTTACAGAGTTTATTATCTAAATCAGCTTCTAACAGTTTTTTTGGTTACCTACAGACTTCTCAGTCGTGCCTTAAAGGTTCATGTAAATACTGCTAAAGAGTGAGTTCGGGATAACAATCTATAAGTAGGTTCTAAAAATTTGCTTGATGCCAGGTTTCTTTTCGAGTTCCATCGCCAGCAGAAGGCAAAGAAGAGTGAAACCGTTCACGCGACATATCTTATTTGCGGCACTAAGCCAAAGGAAATCATTCAGGACGTTCAAAATGAAAAATATATTGGCAATGACGACTACAATTGCATTCAAAGCAGTCCGTTTACGTGTAGCCCATCACCCAGTCTAGATGAAATTAAGAAGAAACCCCCAGTAAGGACCATTATTCTCGTACGAGAAGAAGATCTTGAGGGTATGTCTGTCCCATGCAATGCCATGGACATGGAAAATACTCTAATACTAGATCAGAAACACGATCCAAATTTGAGTGTATTGACTCAATTCATATTTACAGCCTAGGCCCAAGTCGAATGAAGGTATAACTGTCAGGTAAAAACAGATAGATCTAGCTCACACATCGATAGGATCTTCAAGTCCTATCAGACACGACTCGAGAGCTAAAAGAAATAAGCCTAGGAGAGGATCCATTAAAATCCTTCCTTACGTACGGCACAATTGAAAATAAGGACGTCAGGAAAAGCAGTAGACAAAGGCCAGGTCCCGCTTCACAACCAACGTCGATAAGCAAAAAATCTGCATCCTCAAAGCCTACGAAAGAGCAAATAGTCCCAATTGCCGCATCAAATACAGATGTAAAATTTGCTCCAATATCTATATCCCAGATCCCTTCCGACAAAGACACGAATAAGAAAGCTGCTGTTGTCGATCTTCCAATCAACAGGGCAAAGAAAGATCTTACAGACAATCATTCGCAGGATTCAAGACGTGATCCAGCCAGCATTTTTAGGGCCTTTGCTCGGACAAAAACTAAGCCGAAAAAAGAGCTTCTAAATAGCTTAGATGACGAGAAGCCAATTGAAGATGTTCAAGAAGACTTTGTCATGAATGATGCACCATTATTATCATCAGATGATGATGAAAATGACGAGGCTGTCAAAAAGTAGGCTCCAACGTAAGTTTCTTCGAAGAAAATTATTAACGTGATTCTAGAAAAGAGAGAGAAAAAGCTCTGAAGGAAATGATGGAAGAAAGCGAAAATGATGATGAAATGGTCGAAGAAGACTCAACTTCTAAACTAAAAAAAGATGACATGGATGTAACTACATCCAAGGACACCTTAGTTGAGGCCCGAGAAACAACCGGCGTCAGCTGTGGAAAAAAGAGAGGAAGAAGAAGAGTAATAAAGAAGAGTACTTACAAGGATGAGGACGGTTATTTAGGTAAAGATATAACTATTCAGTATATACATATGTGAGAGATTTTAGACTGCTAACAACTATTAGTCACAAAAGAAGAACAAGCATGGGAATCATTCTCTGAAGAAGAACTTGTTTTTAAGCCTATAGCTCGAGTTCAATCATCCACCTCTTCAAAACCCAAGAAAGGAACGTTAAGTAAATCTGCCCAGGGAAATATCATGTCCTTTTTTGGCAAGAAATAAATCTATTTTTTGAGAACTAAGGCAAGGCAAGCTTCAATTAAAGACTTCACATGGAATAAATATAAATATGTCACATCAAGATCTGAATGACTTGTAGATTCTTTTTCTACAGATGAGTGATGAATGAGACTCCCATCGAGCATGGTAAAATTTTTCGTGCTGCATAATGAAAATATAGTACGAACTTGTAGAGTCCTTCATACTCTACAGTCTTGTTTAAGTTACACCAAGCTTTCATAAAAATCTTTGAAAAAAAAGATAAATCAAGAGAAAGCCCAAACCAATATGATTGCTTTCAGCTAATTTCAAGCCTTAGCAGTATTTGTCTATATCTTTACCTTTCATTTGCGATCAGATCTCTTTTTGTTGATTAATTATTTATTCAATTGATAGAAGGCTCCGATGGAATCCGCAATTAGCCCAGGCAGCACGAAAAGGCGAGGCCTCTTTTAAAGCACTCCCAGGAAAAAAATCATCAGAATGGGGTCGTTCTAAGAGAAAATCAATATTAATATATTCGGTAATAGTGCACCCCACCATGATATATGGGTCTCAAATTCAGGGGACTCAGAAAGGTGGCAAACTAATCCGAAATACCCTGTCAGACCAGCTCACGAAATTCAAATTAGGTGTCTTCGGAAGATAACGGGGTGATACATACGTACACCTATACCCATCCTTGAAAGAAAAGCGGTAATACCACCCCTTGATCTTAACATGCAAACGCTATCGTTCTAATATGGGGTTTCATCTAAATTCATTAGTGTCACTAGCTATATTCTTGAAGATGTGGGTATATTATGGCTCCGCGAACATCGTCAAAAAGGTAAACACTCTAGAGCTTTTCGAAATAAGACACCGTTGTAGTCCACTCACAGATTTACCAAAGACCGAGAACGTGATATGCAACTAGAGCAACGTTCTACGCTTAACCGCCCTAGAAGATATGTATCAGAAAATAGCAGCCCTAATCGAAATAACTTGCTTTGGGGATCCAAGAAATACTGAAGAAATGGGCAAATATGGAGTGGAAACGGCGCTGACTAGCTATCTGAAGAAATCAACAAGCTGTTTCGTGGAAAAACCCATAGAACCGACTAGCCCTTAATTTTTATGAAGGACTAAAAAGACATGTGGCCATTATGCTCATGTTTCTTCGATCTGAAGTACTTGGACTTCGTGACTGGCTCTCATTGATTGGAGTACCAAATATCACCCCCAACTTTTCCTGTGGCGAGCATAAATAGATTGTTAAGCACATCCTTTGCTACTGCCTAGAGTACTCATCACTCCAAGCAAGAATGCTTTCCCATACCGGATCACGTAACTTCGATCCAATTCTTCAATCTTGGAAAGGATTCAAAGCAGCAGCATGTATGCTGGTTGCTACGGCACCGAAGGCAGAAAATGAGAAGCAGAGCCTGACTCAAATCCCACTACTCTTTTGAGATCACTTTTCTCATTTTATTTAGTATCTAAAACTGCAGAAACACTAAAAAAGTGGTATCAAAAGTACGCTTCCTCATTACTGGGGGGATACACTTTGAAGACATCACGACAGACTCTGCTTAATAAAGCCTTTTGCCTATATAAAGAGGTCATCCATCCTCATGGACCAATATGTAGGAGCCGCATAGGATAGAAAACAAGAATATATTTATAAATAACGTATTTCAAAGGCGAGTGGTCCACTGATCCTGACTCATCAGTACTACAAATGTGGCTGCTCAACCACCACATCGATAAATGATAATAGCTATCCGGAATCTGATTTTAAACTGGTTTCTACTTCTATATTACATGTGCGAGCATTGTGCCAGGGTTGATTCCAGCGTCTACAGCGTCTTCCACGCATTCAATTAAGATTCGCAAAACTACCATTAGCACCCTCTTCCTGTTTTAATTGCTGTATAATAGCCTTCTGAGCTACATTATCCTATGCATCTTGTACAGAAGGAGCTTCTCCATAGTGAATATGTGTTTTTTTGTCCCTGCAACGTTGACCGAATATGTGGTTGGCTTCGCGCAGTCTACAGTTCTCTTCCTTCAAAAACATCATCTTATGCATTATACCTTGCGAAAACTTCACAAACTGGTCTACAATACTGCAAAGTAATGTTGGCAGGCTTTTCTGAGGATGCCACGACATTTATTGTAGAGATTTGGCCCATCAGAAATCTGATCTTTCGAAATTATAAACATCTTCATCAACAACACCATACTTGGTCGTGAAGTTGCGCACGAGCTCAAACCATCGATTTATTTTCTGAGGATCTTCGCACAATGCCCTCTGATAGTCATATTTACGTGAGAACGTGCTTTTGACTTCCGGGTGGCGAGAAATTAAGTTTGTTGTCCAATTCTTTCCAACAGTAGGTGCGCCGCGGTCAGCACGCAGTCTATTGGCCATATCTTCTACACCACGGAGTCTAGGAGGAAATCTTTGGGAATCTAGTTAGAGTACTCTCTGTATAATAGGGAATCCCTCCAGATCAGCTAGATTCCTTATTTGGGGCATTATATCTTGTCACGATTGACCTCCTCGCTTTCTAAGAATCAATGTTACTTTAGGAACATTGTAGATCTCTGCAGCACGTCGCATAGTAATATTTGGGTTACTTCTGATAGCATGAAGAGCAGAGTTGATATGACTTTCGTAACAAGACTTGCGCATCGTTGTGTGCTGAGAATTTCGTGGTTAAAGCCTACACTATGTCCACGGTAATCGAAGCACGCTATATGTGAGCTCGCTTCAGGGGTATACCCCTGATCATTTTATTTACAGCCTCGGACTTCGGGCATCAAGGATAGATTTCCCCTCTCCTCACAACTGGAATAAGGGCAGTCGAGTTCAAGTAACAATCATCAAAATAGCAGAATAGCAGAGTATTAGCTTCTGGCATTAAATCCACCAAAATTTAGTTGCTTATCCTGATCGATCATAATTTTGACAAACAAACGACGCATACATGAGTCCTTCACGTCGTCGCTCTCCTATGACCAGAGACCAGATCCTCCGGGTGATTCTAGTACGATATAAAAATTTAAATCAAACTTTAATGAAAATTGACCAGGTGCATACGTTGAAAGCTTTAGGCATAACACGTTGCAAAATAGCAAAGCAACTAAATCTATCAATTTACCAGGTGGCCACGCATAGCGGACCCAAGATCTCATACCTAAAAAACGGAAAGGTCGGAAATGCAAACTCTCAGAAACGCAAGTCGATGAGTTAGAGAAATTTATTCGTTCCTTTCGTAGCAGTCGTCAGATGACCT